>JAOYNU010154039.1:0-19773 GCA_026745395.1 Tympanopsis confertula
AAAAAAGGATATAAATACCCTAGAAATAGTTAAAAAATTCGAGAAAAAATAAAAGTAATAACTTATATAGAAGATAATTATCTATAACCGATAAAAGTTATTACTCGAGTAATATAAGTAGGAGGAACTAGGGATAGGATTAAGATAAACTAAATACTAATACTTATATATCTTAATAGTATAAGTTCGATCCCTTATACCGAGGCGAATACGATAAAAAAAATAAAATAAAACCGAAAAAAATTTTTAATTACGTATTCGGATTAAAATAAACTAGTAAGGAAAGTACTAAAATATACTTACTTAAATAAGAAAGAACTATACTAGATTACTTACTATAGTAATAAAGAAATCTAGAAAATACTAATATACTACTAAGTATTACTACCTAGTAGAAATCTCGTACCTAGAGATATTCTATTAAAAGTACTACCTTATTATATCTATATTATCGATAGTTTACTAGCCCGCTATTTATTACGCTCGTTTATCTCGTATATTTCGTTTATCTAACTAGTACTCGCTTCGCGCTATATTAAAGCTCCCTAATAACTATAATTCTATTACTATAACTCCGCTATCCCTTATTTAAAATTCTAATAAGTTATTCTATTAGATAATTTATTATTAAAAGCGGCTAGAGCTATTACTATATAGTCGGTATATTAGTTATACTCTATAATAGATATACTATATATCTAGCGTATATCGCGCGCTTAAATTATTTTATAGCTTAATTCTTTAGTTTTATTTAGGTCTATTAAGCCCTAGAACCCTAGAATAGCTTAGTTCTACGTAGTTCTAATACTAATTAGCCGGGTCTATCTAAGGATACTCTATATATAGTTTTACTTAAGATTATAATCCTAGCTTCTAACCCGTACGAAGTATATTAAGTAGGATACGTATACTATAGAGGGAATAGTATATTTAAGGCGGCTATAGGAATAAGTTATAATATATATATCGCTACTATTAAGACGTCGCCTACTATACTAGTATAAATAAGAGTAGTTTTTAAGAAAACCGGCTAGGTTAAGGCTAGCGTCGATATACGAGATAAAGTAGTATTTATAAGTAACTTTAGCTACTTATACTAATATACTAAGGAATAAGCTAAGTTTATATTCGAAAATAAAGCTTAATTATTTTATAAATCGGCCGAATTCGTAGAAGTAGTTTATTAGTAAATTATAGCTTTAAGATTTTAAGTTACTCTAAAATAAGATAAATAGTAGTATAGTAGGTTCTTCGATAATTTTACTAAACTACTCCCGACTAGATATCCTATATTCCGGGCGGCCTTAACCCTTATTAAGATAAATAACCTCGACTAATCCTAAAAGGTTATTATAATTATATAGTAATAAGCCTAAATATTAGTAAGATTTTAAGAATACTCCCCATCGGGAAATAATCGTAGCCCGGCTATAACTATTTATATAGATTATACCTAGGGTAATATCGTAAATATTATTACTAGAATTAATAATATAGTCGATAATATATATATATTTACTAAGAATAATACTAAAGCCGATATAGATATTCTATATTAATAATATAAGTTTATAGCCGAATAACTATTAGAGATATTATTATATATTATCCTTATCCTAGACTTTTATAAAGTAGCCGATAGTTTTCTAAGGATAAGAACCCTAGAAAACCTAATTATAGAGGTATTATAGAAACGTATAAGGGATAATATATCGCCTATACCCGATAAATACGTTATCGGGATAGGCTCTAATAAGCCTAATATATTCGAAGGAGATTAAAACTCCTACTATAATATTCTCTATATAAACTTATAAATAGCTTATATAATCTACTCTAAGTATATTTATACTAATTCGGAGGTATATACTATATTTAATATATAAGTAGTATTTATCTATTAAAATAATAAGGTTATTATACTCTAATATATAAATAATACTAAAAATATTTAAGATATAATTACTACTTACCTAGGAGACGATATCGAGGCCGATATAGAATAGATTCCTAAATACGTATAAGTAGCTCTATTTATATTTCTCTAGTAGGCTATTAATATTAAACCTAGTATATTCCTAATTTATTTATATAAAGCTAGGGTCTTCGATTTTAGCTAGAAGGATATAGATAAGGCTAAGATTCTTATTAAAGACTAGCCCGACTATATAATTATAAAGAGACTAGTTTACTTTATTAAATATAGAGGGAAAGTAGGTAATTTAATATAGATTTATAATTAGCTATTAGTAGTTAGACTATAGCTATACGAGGATATAATACTAGATAAAACTAAGATAATATTAAATTAAATTAAACCTATTAGTAATTAGGAGCTAGACGATAATCTTATAGAGTAGGTAGAGCTATTATAGGCGAAGCCCGATACGAGAGCTTAAGATAACTAATAACCCGTAGAAGAACTAGCCTAAAAGGGCTATAAGGATACTTAGGTAAAAGATAACCTATTTTCTAGGACTAAGTAGTACTATAAATAGTATATTTTCTTTTATAGTAAGGTAATTAATAGAATATAAATAAAGAATAACTTATAATATCGTACTATAACTATATAGATTAATTAATCTATATAGAGTATAGTATAATCTAAGTAGATTAGTAAGGATTTAGCCTTATTCTAATTAGATCTTACTAGATCTAGCTAGATCTAGGTATTATTAGGTAGGATCTCTAAGTATTCTATATAAATTATATATTCCCCGTATAGGATAGGAGGGGATATAGAATTTATATTATATTTCACGATACCTAAACTAGTTTATTATGAATAGGGCGATTACGCCTACACGTATGTGTATCTATCGCATCAAATAGTACCTAGCTATATAGTCCTAAAATAAGATAAGTTAAAGCTTTAGATATTCGATACCGGCTCGGATATCTATATTATAAATAGTATAGTAAATATTATAGAAAGTATAATAAAACGACTCCTAGAAGGTTATAACTTTATAACCGGCGGTAGGATAATTACTACTACTTACTCGTATACGGTATTAATTACGATAATAGAGGAGAGAGAAAAAATTAAAACTTTTATAAACCTTTTAGATATTATTATAGTACCGAAATTCTTATATTATATTATATCCGGTAGGAAATAATACTAGAGAGGTAGTAGACTAGTCGGCCTCGATATCCTCGCTTCGAATAGCGTAAAAGTAGTATTAGTATTTAAGATAAGCTTTTAGGTTAGTAAGTACTCGGAAAGCCCTAAATTAAGTAAAACTATACTAGAAAAAATAGTAATAATTAGCTTAAATACTTATCCGGTAAATAACGAGGAATAAGACCTCGTATTTATAAACCGAGAAGCGGAGAAAATCTAATTTATCTATAAAAAGCTTATTTATTTTAGACTAGATATACTAGTAATAACTTATAAGTATACCGATATTAAGGAATTAAATTAGATAACCTTATATAAAGTTAAGTAATTAGCCGAAGAGATAGCTTATTTAGTATACGATAAATCGAAATCTCTAAAGTATACCCTAAAGTACTAGTAAGAGAAGGAGAGTATCCTAGGAAAAAGTTAAGTATTAGATATATTATTAAATAAACTAGTAAATATATCTAGAAAGTATATAGTTTAAGTCGTAGATAATATTTCTAAATAATAGAAAATTAGTATTACTAGTATTAAAGTAGAAATAGCTAGAGAGGTCTTAACGATTTTAAAGACTTTCTTAACCGAAATAGAGACTTTACTAACCTAGATAAAGTACGATAATAGAATAGATATCGGTATTAGAATAATTAGCGTATATTACTATAAAAAGGGGATTAAATTAGAACCTACCCCTATATACTTTTTAAAATAAGATAGTATTACTAAATTTAAATTTAGAACGATCTTTATAAAGACTCGGTCGGCTATAATCGATAGAAAAATACTTTAGGAGTTTTAACCTTAGGTACTAGAATCCTATATAGATCTTATTAATAATATAGCTAGTAAAGTAGTAGTAGAAAATAAGACTTTAGCCGAGGTATATAAAGTATAGATTTACTATTATTAGTTTTACTTATTACTTTTAGATTTTATTAGTAAAGTAATACTTTTTTAAGTTAAATTAAAACTAGATTAACTACGAATCCTAGGAAGTAAAGTAGTAGTTAGAATAATTAATAATATAAAAAGAAAAGTAGAGGCTAGAGGCTAGTCTAGTATCCTCGTAAGATTCTAAAGGTATTATCTATATAAAGTAGCCCTAGAAGTAATAAAAAAGATCGTAATTAGTAGAAATATAAAGTTTTACGAGGAACTCTAAGCTATTAACCCTACGAAGGTAATAAAAACCTCGTATACGCCTAGAACTTTTAAACTATAGTATAAGTTTATACTAACCTTAATACCTAATTAATTTACTTACTAAAGGGGAGTTAGAATTAGGAATAAAGAGATAGAGGATAACGACGTAACGGCTAGCGATAAGTAGGTAAATTAGTATAAGAATAACTTTTTTAATAGGGTATCTATCGCGGATTAGAACCTAGAAGTATTCGAAATACTAAATAAGGTATTCGCTAACTTCTATACTAATAGGGTAAACTTAGATTAATTAAACTATTATATAGTAATAATAGGCCTAAACTACGAATAATAACTAAAAGTATACGATACCGAATTAAAAATACTAACCGATTATAGGATCTTCTACTTCTAAAATAAATTTAAAAATAGTAATACTATCGATAGTAAAATAGTATATAAGGTTAAATACGATACTAATAGTAAGATTATTAAATATAAAGTACGAATAGTAGTAAGAGGCTTCTAGTAGCGAGTAGGGGAGGATTTCGATAACTATTATATAAGTATAGCTAAATTAGTATTATAGAAGATCTTTTTAGTAATAGTAATAGCCCTAGGCTAGAAGAAGATTTAAATAGATACGGTTAGGGTATACCTTCTAGGGGACTTTTACTATATAATCTATATACTAATACCGCCTTAGATCTATTAGTATATAATAGGGAACCTTAAGGAAACTAAAAAGTATAAATATTATAAAGATTAGAAAATTATAGAGGTAAAGAAACTACTCTATAGTTTAAAGTAAACTATATTCGAGTAATAGTAGAAGCTATATTTTACCCTAAAAGATATAAGGTTCTACCTTAGTTTATATAACTCTACCGTATATATTAATACCGGTACCGACTCGAGCGATAAGAAAGGGTTAATTATTATTAATACCTATATTAATAACTTTATCGTAGTTAGGGTAAATAACTAAAGTCTAAAAACCCTAGTAGAGGATCTCTACTAGTAAAGTATTAAAATAGAAGTAATAGGTATTCCGAAATAGTATTTAAAAATATATATTATTAACCGATTAGATATTATTATAAACCTTATTTAAGATAAATACTAAAGTATAATAGTAAAATACTACGACGCGACTAGCCTTAACTTTATTTAATTATTAGGCCTAGAGATAATATAAAAGCTAGTAGATTTAGAAAATAGCGGGGATATCCTAGATAACGTATTAGTAGTACTATTCCGGTCTATAATAAGATTAATCTAATATACTACTAATATAACTAGGCTAGATATCGCGTATAATTTAAATATTCTAATTAGTAGTATAAAATAACCGAGGGTAAATTACCTAAAGTATATTAAAGTAATACTAAGATATAATATAGGATCGAAGTATCTAGGTATTACTTATAGCCTAGACTTTAATTATATTAATAATAATCTCGGTTTATACGGATACTACGATATAAATTTCGGGGCCCGGATTCGAAGAATATAAGTAGATAGGTTATAATAATAGCTAGAAGTACTATTAGCTAGGCCGCTAAGAAGTAAAGGATTATTACTATATTAACTAGTAAAACTAAATATATAGCGCTATTATCTATCGGCTACGAGCTAGTTTAAGTTCGAAACTTCCTAGATAACTTAAGAATAGGGTTATTTTTTTAAAAAAGGCCTATTTATATATATACTAATAGTAAAATAACTATAAAAATAGCCTCGAATCCGGAAATAGCTAAGCGTACTACTTATATATATAAGTATTACTACTTTATTAAATAAGAAGTAGCGGATTAATACCTAGTAATTAAATTTACCCTAAGAACGGAGTAGATAGTAGATAATTTAACGAAATACTTAAATAAAGAAGTTTTTAAAATATTAGTAAAATACCTAAAGATAGAAACCGTAATATAGTTACTTATAAGAGGTAATTATCCTTAAAGTTACTATACTAGGATTTATTTATTTAAGGGTATAGATAGACCGGACGATCCGGTATATTTATATAACGAGAAATAAAGAAATTATTCGGAAATATCTTTACGATACTATATCGGAAGCTAATTCCGAGGGGGAGTATAAGGATATAAGTATAGCTAAGTAGATATTATACTTATTATAGTTTATATATTTAAAGGCTAGCTAGTAATACCTAAGTATAACGCCGTATCTACGGTAGGCCTCCTAGATAGATATCTACTATAATTAATGAGTTTTACGATAGATTTAATTAAGTAACTATAATACGATTTATCTAGCGGTAGGGTTTAGTAATATCTAGGCCCTAACCAGCTGCAGTTACCTCCACTAAATCTCATATATACTAATACTAGTAGATCTTAGAGTTAAAGATTACCTCTTATATAAATTCGTACTTTAGCGCGTAGTAGTAAGCTATTTTCGTTAAGCTTATATATATAAACCTAGCGTAATAGTAGGGGTTTTTTATTAACGCTTAACCGATCTACGACTACTTAGGTATTTATCTTCTCTATTCTATCTATTTTAAGTTTTATTATTTTCTTAAACTCTTTTTTTATTAGGTAACGTAGTATATCTTTATAATAATTTAGTAGTTTTTATAGACTATTTCTATATATTCTTCTACTTTTATTATACTTCGTAGTAGCGGTAAATACTATATATAGTATTCTATAATTATTTTCGTTATCTAGTAGTATTTATTTAATATTTCTAAATATAGTTATAAGTATTAAAATTATTAATTTACTAATATTTTTATAAGAACTTTTATTCGTAAGTTCTATATTTTTTAGTAAATAAGTTTTAATATTAAAAAATACTATAAAGTTCTTTTTAGCTTTTTTTTTCTTTCTCTAATTCTTAAACTTATTCGTATCCCTATTTAAACTAGTAATACTCTTCTACTTCTTAGTCTACCTCTTATAGGTACTCGTACTAGAGATAGGTTTTTAAATAAAACTTATTATTCTTCTAGCTCTTCTCGAGTTTCTTTATCTAATAATTATATTATTTTAATAAATCTTTTAGTTTCTAAATCTAATTCTCTTTTAAGTATAATCTCCTTTATTTTAATTATATAGTTAAGTTAACTAGCTATACTCCTAGGTCTTTTTTCCTCGTAGTTTAGAGATTAGTTATTACTTAAACTTACTATTTTATATTCGTATTATTATAATTAACTCTATAACTCCTCCTATATATATAGTATTTCTTATTTAGACCCGGGAGTATATTTAGTAATTAAAAGTCTAATACTATATATCTCTACTTATTAATTAAATAATCTAAGCTCTCTTACCCCCGACCTTTAATTATTTTCCTTTTCCGGGGTAGTATTAGTCTTTTCTATTTAAACTTTAGATTTTATTAGAGCTAGAGAGTTATCTTCTTTAAGTACTTCGAGCTCCTATTTAATTATTCCGATATCTTAGAATTAGCTAAGTTCTTCTAGAGCTTTTATTATTACCTATAATATAGATATAAGTTAACTTTCTTATTTTTCTTTTTCCTACTCTTAGAAGTACTTTTTATTAAATCTAATATTCCTTATAGTAATAAATTTCTAAAGTTAAAGTATTTAGATCCTATAAATATTAGTTATACGATATTTAACTAAATATCTAATATACCCTTTCGGTATAATTTTATAGTCTCGTTTATATTTACTAACTACTCGATCGATTTATACTAAATAGGTATAGTATTTATATATAAATATATTACTCTAATATAGCTATAAGTCTCGAATTAATTAAGTACGAAGTTAGGCTTCTAGAATTAAAACTACTACTTAAACTACGCTAGAAATACTTTAGATAGAGTTTTTATCTCGTTTCGTCTTAATAGAGAGATATTAATTAGCCTTAATATTATTTTAACGTACTCCGGCTATAGGTTTTTAGGTAGATTCGCTCCTATTCTTATTTTTAGTACTTTATTTACTACTTCTTAGCCTACTCTTTTAGTACTTCTATTTAGTTCGTAAGTATAGGAGGGTAAAATCTCTAGATCTATACCTTCTTCTTATATCTAAAGCTCGTATTACGAGTTCTATTATCCCTCTAAACTAATAGTTATACGATCTCCGTCTTATCGTATCTTATAGATTATTAATCTATACTATTTTTAAATCTATCTTTTATTGACGGCAACGCGCTGTAAATAGTAGTTTAGGGTACCGATAGACCTTTGTGATGACCTGGTTTAGAGAGACTGGTTATAGATAGACTCGGGCGGGGTTAAACCCTATCTAGATCTAGCTAGCGGCTAGTAGCGCTAGCCGGATATACTTATCCGCCTCCTTAAAAAGGGGTTTCTAGCGCTTAAGAGCTAAAAACTCTTCTTTATAGATTTTATATAGTTAATATAGCTTTATAAGGAGATAGATTAATTAAAGATTAATTAAGAATACCTAAGAATAGTAGTAATTATATATTCTAGAGAGGTATTTATCCGTTTTAAGCTATATTTAGCTAGATCCGACCCGTTCTAGGCTAATCCGAATTATTCTTAGCCGGTTCTAACTTTCTTAGTATTTATTAAATTAATATAAGTTATAAGTTTAGTACTTTTCGCTAGGAAGATAAAAATAAATAGGGTACTTAGTATAGTAACCTTAATAATATTAAAATCCTCGTTAAGAGAGGAAATAAACGAGTTAGAACTATTAATAGAATAGTAAAGTATAACTATATTAGATATATAAATAATAAAGGGTATAGAAGACTAGTATAAGGTATTACTTAAATAAGTTATATTTATATAACCCTAGTTCTATATACGGGTAATTAAGCTAATGTCAGGGCACGGAGATGCCGTGGCTGGTACCGTAGTGAAGGAACAGGTTAGTAGGTCATATGACTATATATTACGTGATATACGTAGGGCTAGAAGCTTATCTTCTAGCCTACTAGTATAATATAACTTAGAATAATTAACGCTCTTTATATATAATAATATACTTATAAGTAAAACCTTATATAGTAGTACCGTATCGTTATAATTAATTCTATTATTTCTAATAATTTAATAAGATCGATAATCCCCTATAGCTTTTAATTTATTTATAATTAAAGATTCGTATAGCCGGATAGATTTTGAACCTATCCGAGCTATACTACGATAAAAAATATAGTAAGACGTAATACCCTTTATCTTTAAAGCTTAGTAACCGGTATAAACTTAATAAATTTTCGTAATAAATTTTCATAATTACGCTAAAGAAAGCTAAGCCTTAAATAACTAGAATTTAATCTTTATATATCTAAAAGTCTCTTTATATATTACTAAGTAAGTTATACGGAAAACTCTATTACTACTAACTATAAGAGGAGCCCTTATTAGTATAAAAAGAGGGCTTTCTTTTTAGAGATTTTATACTATTTTTTATTAGACTTAAATAAATTTACTTAAATACTTATAAATTTATTTAAACTACTTTTACTCGCTAATATAACGAAAATAACTACTAAATCCGCTAAAATAGATATTTCCTTCCCCCTTTTCCCCGGGCTCTCCGAAGAGAATACTATAATATCGGTACTTAAACCTACTAAAGCCGCTATTATAAGGGTCGGAAGATTAAGGAGAGACGAGGTACTAGCCCTTCTAGAGAAGGGCTACGAGAAGCTCGTCTTAGCCGGCCTAATCGAGGTAAACCTCGATAGGGTACGAAGCCTATTAAAGGCTTTACGAGAGGATAATATAAAGGGTTAAGACCCCCTAAAAGCCTCGGCTATACCCTCGCTAATCGCAAGTAGCCCTATACGTAGACTAGTTACCTAATACCCTATTATCTTCGCCGCCGTCTAATTCTACGAATACTAGTTAGATTAATAAGAAAATACTACCTATAGAACTAGAAGAACTTAAGTATTTTAAAGAACTTATTTTCGATTTAGTAGTTTAATTATCGAACTAGTAAATCGACGGTAGTATATTCTAGAACCCTAGTATAAAGAAACCCCGAGATATATTACTAACCTCTTCTATTAGACCGAGACTTAGGTCTAGGCTTATAGAACTATACGGAATTCTCCGGATTTTTTAAAAGTCCCTTACTATATATAAAGAACCCTACGCCTCCTATAGGATCTCTTTCTTCCTTTCTTTTTCTTTAGTTTAGAATATAATTTTATTCTATATAAAAAGGTTTACCTCTTATATAGACTATTATATTATTCTAAATTCTTTTAAGAATTTTAAAAAGTCCTAGACGATATCTAGGCTTTTAGACCCTCTACGAAAAGCCCTAGACGATTTCTAGGCTTTTTTAAACTTTATAAACTTCCTAGAACTACTCTTCGTTCTTAGAACTCTTCTAAGATCTTCTTTTTCGTATTCTAAGATTAGAACTCTCTATTTAGTAGAATTTCCTAGGAAATAGAGTATATTTTATAATAGGTTATTATTCTAATAAAGACTCTATAATTTAGAGATTCTTAAGAAAACTTAGAACTCTAGAACTCTAAAAGACCCTCGAGACCCTATAATAGATCCCTAGGACCTCTAGGCCTAGTATTTAGCTTACTTAGAGGCTAGTATAAATAAGATAGCCGCCTCGTAAATTATATAAAAAGAAGTTATCTAAAATTTTTAGAATTAACTCTAAGAAGCTTTTAAAACCCTTCTAATTATTCTAGTACTAGAGCCGGCTAAAATCCCCGAGAATCCCCGACTTAAAAAAGCCCTCCCCGATATCCTTTATTATTCCGGAAAATAAAAAGATTTTAAAACTTAATTTCTAGAAGCCTAAATTAAAATTAATATTAATAGAACTTCTATCGGTACCTTTTTTACCTAGTTCTACTATATTTATAATAGGATAGAATTTTTAACTTAACTCTTTATATTAGTTTATATTTAAAATATAGAAAAATAAAAACTTATTAATTTTTCGAATTTATTAGTTTACTTAGAATCTATTTATATAGATTTTAATAAAATAATTAAAACTCGAGATAAATTTAAAAAAAAAAAGATAAAAGAAAAAGATTTATTTACTTTTTATTTTCTAAAATTCGAATACTTTTTCGCCGAAATTAAATTTATAAATACTTTAGAAAATATAAAAATCTTATATTTAGAAGGGAATATCTCTCTAGATCTCCGGAAAGCCCTAATCGGCTAAGAAAAACCCTAGACTTACGCCTCGTATATTAGGACTTTTCTAGGATTTACTTTAAATTTAGAAGGCCTAGCCTATTATAAGAAGTATTACTCCTCCTCTTATACCCTACTAAACCTCCCCTAAGCCCTTATTAGCTAATTCTAGATTTAAGGGTTTTCCTAAACTACCTAGACCTCTTATAAAGACCTTATAGACTAGGAACCTTTTTCTAGGATCTCTAAGGGTTACTTAACCCTAGTAGAGAAAGAAGAAAAATTCCGACTCGGGCTCTACTTCTACTATACTTAAAAAAATTACTTATATATTTCTTATTTTATAGCCCCTTCTTAAACCTAAACTTATACTAGAAACCCTATTCTAACCCTAGAAGAGCCCTAGATATCTAAAACTATCTAAGAAACTCTAGTTTTAACTATAAAAGCCCTTACTAAAGCCGCGAAAACTAAGAAAACCCCTAAAGTCGTCGAAATCTTCTTAGACGATTTAGAAGACTTAGAATCGGAAAAAGAGTAATTTTAAGTTAAAATCTCGATTTAAAGTCTTTAGAACCCTTAGAAATCCCCGCTTAACCCCTAGCCTTTTTAGAAGAAAAGGGTACTTATATAGATACTATTATAAATAATAGATCTAATATAAAACCTTTTATCGACTTTAATTACTATAATTTTACTATAATATCTAATAGAGCTTCTACTAAATATAGAATTACCTTCTACCCGATCTAGCCCTACTACTTTTAGTAAATCGTTAATTAGCTTAAAGACCTTTAACCTATTATATCTTAGATAACTTATTTTAAGCTAAATATAAATAGGTTTTATAAAAGTATCTAGGCTTATATAATCTTTAGTTAGTCCGATCTTATAATCTTAGGAAAAAGGTAATTACGGTTCTATAACGCCTCTCTTCGCCTAATTACTAATACTATAATTATCCGAAAACCTTTTAAATTTAAGATATTTATAGTACTAGTATTTATAAACCCCGAAATCGTTTAAGTTTTTTCCGCCAGTTTTAAAACCTTTTTAACTAGGGTTTTAAAAGAAAAACTACTTATATATATTTTCTTAATTTCCCTTATAGATATTTAGAAAGCCTTTACTATTAAAGAAGAAAAAGACCCTTATCTCGAAGCCTTTACCTAGTTATTCCCTATTATCGAAGCTTTCGATAGAAAGAAAGCTAAAGAATTACCGCCTTCTTATTTTAATTTAAATTACGAAATAAACCTACTTCCCGATATTACTATTCCGAAAATACTATTATATTCGATATCTAGAGAAGAACTTCTAGTACTACGGAAAACCTTATACGAACTACTAGATTAGGGCTTTATAAAGGCCTCTTCTTCGTTAGCTATTACTCTAGTTCTCTTTATAA
This sequence comes from Tympanopsis confertula, assembly GCA_026745395.1. Taxonomy (NCBI): domain Eukaryota; kingdom Fungi; phylum Ascomycota; class Sordariomycetes; order Coronophorales; family Scortechiniaceae; genus Tympanopsis; species Tympanopsis confertula. The sequence goes on from JAOYNU010154039.1 coordinate 12,795, forward strand.
AGAAACCCGGAAATAGCTTATACTTTTATATAGATTATCGAGGGTTAAATACTATATCGAAATATAATACCTATCCGATACCCCTTATATCGGAGACTCTATAGTAGATAATTAGTTCTAAGTAGATTTCTAAAATCGATATTATATTAGCTTTTTACTATCTCCGGATATACGAAGGAGACGAGTAGAAAACGGCCTTTAGAATTAGACTAAATTCTTTTAAGTAGTTAATTACTTTTTTTAGTCTATCCGGTACCCTTACCTTATTTTAATAATATATAAATAATACTTTTCGCGAATATCTTAATATCTTCTACTCTACTTATTTAGACGATATTATTATCTATTCTAATAGATCTAAAGAGGATTATAATTAAAAAGTCTATTCTATAATCTCGAAACTCTCTAAAATTAGCCTATAGTTAGATTTCTCTAAATCTAATTTTAAAACCCTAGAAATTAAGTATTTAGGCTTTATAATCGAGTCTAAGGTAAATATAAAAACTAATCCCGAAAAAAAAAAGTTATTTAAGAATAAGAACCCCCGAAAACTATAAAAAGTATATAAAATTTCCTAGGATTCGTAAACTATTATAAGGTTTTTATTAAAGACTTCTCGGATATCGCTAGACTTTTTATAAATTTAACTAAAAAAAATACTTTTTTTAAGTAGAATATAGACTACTAGAACGCTTTCGAGAACTTTAAAAAAGCCCTTATCGATTCCGAGACCTTAACTAGTTAGGATCTTTCTAGGCCTATAGCTATAGAAGCGGATACCTCTAGTTATACTTTAAGAGGTATACTTATATAATAAGACCTTAAAAACCTCTTCTAAAGACTTATAAGATATTATTCGAGAAAATTATCCCTTACCGAGGTTAATTACCCTATATATAATAAAAAACTTCTATCTATTATATCGTATATTAGAGAGTAGTATTCCGAGTTTAAAAGTATATAATTTATAGTCTATACGGATTACCGGAACTTAGTCTATTTCTAGACCCGGTAATATCTATCCGAATAATAGATATAATAAGGAGAAGAACTATCCGAATTTAAATTTAAACTTATCTACTAGCCTAGTACTATATAAGTCTCTTCCGACGCCCTCTTTAGAAGAGATTAAGATCTACTAAAAGACGTATCCGACGATAGAATATCTAGTAGAACCTTTTAACTACTTTCTAACTTTTCTAATACTTTAGATAGATTAGAAATAAAAGTTAAAACTATATAGATATCCGATAGTAACTCTAGACCCGAAAACGAGCCTCTTTCTATCTCCGAATTCGCCGAACCCCTAGGACCCTTTTCGAAGATCTAGAATTATCGAATCTATAGTTAGAAAGTCTAGAAAAGAACCCTAAATACTAGAAAATTCGGTAAGCTATTTATAAAAGTAACTAGTAGTTTCCTACTAGTTAGGGTTTACCGGTATTTATATCTAAGTATTCTATCGATATAGAGAACTATTTAATATAAAGAGACCGAATCTAGATACTTTTCTTCGAGCCCTTTAGAACTAAGATTATCTAGTAAATCTACGACTCCCCTACTACTAGTTACCCTAGTAGAGAAGTTATAAGAGATCTAGTTTCTAGGTACTATATATAGCTAGGTCTATCCTCCGATATACGTCGTTTTATACGAAACTACTAGATCTATTCTTAAAGTAAAGTCTAAAGAGATTAGAAAAAAGGTCTTCTAAAACCTTTACTTATTTTAGAATAATCCTAATAAGAACTATCTATAGATTTTATAGTAGACCTCCCCGAAACCCCTAATAAATCTACTATACTAGTAATTATAGATAGATTTACGAAAAACCTTATATTTATACCGATAAAAATAATAGAAGCCCCGGATATCGTTTATACTTTCTTATAGTATATCTAAATATATTATAGACTCCTTTATACTATAATTTTTAATAGAAAACCCTAGTTTACCGGTTTATTCTAGAAAGAAGTCTACTAGTCTCTAGGGATTTAGTAGTATTTATCTATAACTTTTTACCCCTAGACCGATAGCTCTACGGAATATTTAAATATAGAACTAGAGGTTTACTTATAGATATTCTACTTTTTTAACTAAAATAACTAGGATATATTACTACCTAGTACGATACTCGCTTTTAGTAACTAAAAATCTATATCTACCGGATTCTTACTATTCTTCTTAAGTTACGGATACTACTTCGAGACCTTAGAACCTAATATAGGACTTTCTACTAGATCTATCGTCTCCCCGGCCGAAAAGGGGTATAAATAGGTTAGAAAACTAAAAGATTATTACGATTTAGTAGTAGTAGCGATAGTAGATACTAAAAAAACCTAGGAGAAATACGTAAACTAGCTACGATAGGCCTCGGAATCCTATAAGATAAGGGATAAGGTTCTACTATATTTAAAGAATATTAGAACTATTAGACCCTCGAAGAAACTAGACTAGATAGCCCTACTATATAGGGTTATAAGTCTAGTAGGATTTTATATTATTTACTTTAATACCCCCCCCGGAATTTACCCTATTTTCTATATAGATCTTCTATACCGAGCCTCTAAAGACCTACTTCTTTTTTAAGATATAGCCTACCTAGAACTACCCCCGATATAATTATTAGAAGCTTTTAACGACTATATCGAAAGAGAGTAAATTATAGAAAAGATCTTATAATACTACTAATTTAGAAATAACTATTTTAGTATTCTAGTTAAGTAGAAAGGTTATACGGAATTTACTAAAGAACCCCTAGAAGATTTTCTAGATACCGAAGTTCTAGAAGTCTACGAATCTAGTCTTTTAGAAGTTCTATAGGCTACGAAACCCTAGAAAAAAGGGGGAGAGGGGGGCTAATATAAAAGGTTAAGACCCCTTTAAAAGCTTTAGCTATACCTTTACTAATTATAAGTAACCCTATACGTAGACTAATTACCTAATACCTTATTATCTTCGCTATTATTTAACTCTACGAATACTAGTTAAATCGATAAGAAAATACTACTTATAGAACTAGGAGAACTTAAGTATTCTAAAAAACTTATTTTCGACTTAGTAGTTTAACTATTAAACTAGTAAATTAATAGTAGCGTATTCCGGAACCCTAGTATAGGGAAACCCCGAGATATATTACTAACCTCTTCTATTAGACCGAGACCTAGGTCTAGGCTTATATAACTATACGGATTTCTCCGGACCTTTTAAGGGTCCCTCGCTATATATAAAAAACCCTACGCCTCCTATAGGATCTCCTTCTTCTTTTCCTTCTCTTTAGTTTAGAATATAATCTCATTCTACGTAAAAAGGTTCACCTCTTACGTAGACCGTTATAGATAACGACGTAGAGGGGGTTAATATTAATATCTTTTTAAAATTATTATATAGTAGTAAGTTTAATACGTAGTTTACGTAGGCAGCTAAAGAAGATTAAGATAAGGGGTAATCGATAGGGTTTAGTAGGGTCGTCGGAGGGTACGTAGGGCTCGATATAGTCGGAATTTAGTATAGGTAATAAGTTAGGTCACGTAGGGCTAGCGTTTCTATCTATAATCGGTTTTAAATCAATAAAAAGATACGTTAATACTTTGAGCCTTTTAACGCCCTTGCTTAGGGCAAGCTTTTAATTTATATTAAGCGTAAGTTAGAATAAATACCGGCGTAAAGAAATTACTAACTAACGAATAATCGTATAAATCGCGTAATTTTATAATACTATTACTAGCCGAAAAACGCGGATAAGTATAGAATAATTACTAATAACTAATAATCCGCTATAGAGAGTAACGAGATCCTAGTTACTATAACCCTAAATATCGCTTTTATAGTAATTAAGATTATAGTCGGCTAACTATATAGCGGCCTTCTTCGAACTCGATATACGTAGATAACCTCGGAGTTATATACTACTACCTAGAGAACTTAGACTACCTATAAATTTAGTTAGGACCTAGATCTATTCTATATAAATAATTAGTAATTCGAGAATTAAATTTAAATCTACTAATACTCCCCGATTAGACTTATAAAATTCTATCGAATTACTAAAAATACTACTTATATTAATATAAATACTAGTTCTATCTACTCCTATACTATTATACCGAAGGAAATATTTATAGATCTAGTCTCCTAGATAGTACGTTAATTTATTTATCGAATTAACTACCTAATTACTATATATACTAAACTAAATTATATTTCCCGGGCTTAAATCGTATTTAACTAATTTACTATTTACCCTAATAGTATTAGGCTACTTATTTATATTATTACTTTAATAACTTATACCGATTACTAACTTATATTAATTAATAATAGTAACCCTATAACCTTAAAGAACGAATATTCTATAAAACCTAAGCCTAGCGCCGTAAATTTAATAATAATCTATAAATATCTAGCTAGAAGGCCTCGACGAATTATAGTACGAATTTAATAACCGAATAGAAATATAGAATATAGAATTCCTAAACGAGACTATACTAGTAGTCTATAATAATCTATCTATAGATAGTTTTATTAAATACGTATATAAAAGAATAAATATTTAAAATAGTAGAATATACTAGAACTAAAGCGGATTACGATCTACTTATACTAAGTATTAGGTATAATTATAATACTACTAATCTATTCGTTTACCCGTTCTATTTATAATCGTACTTAGAGAAGTACGGAGTATATATATTCTAGAAAAATCGCCTTTTTAATTTATTTATTTATTACTATATAATTTATACTAGATATTATAACTTAATATTATCCTAGAAAATACTACTATACTTAATATTAATAACCGTCTTATAGGACCTATTAGCCTAATAGGTATAGGAGATATCTTTAATAATAAACCTATTAGGCTATTATCGGCTTTTATTATAGAGCTAGAATACCGAAATCGCTTCGAATACGACGAAAGTATAGTCCTAATAGAAATTATCTATAGTTATTCTCTAAGAGGACTACTTATTAATATTCTTAAACCCGCGGGCGTAGTACTTATAGAGGATAAACTACCTACTAAAGAGATCCGAAAATAAGTCTTCGATACTAGTAAATCGTAGAAACTAAAAAATACTATAAGTTTCGATAATTAGAAGGCTAATTTTAAGTATAGTTTTAATAAAATAGGGTTATTTATCGATATATTTCTACGATTACTAAAAATACTAGTTATAAGAGTATAGAACTAGATATATAATTCCCTTACCTACGATATCTAGTTAATATACGCTCGAATAGGTATAAACTTAGTTTAGTTATAGGTATTAATTAAATCTAATTACTCTCGCCTTACTAAATATATTATAAACGAGGTACTTAATAATTAGACTACTTTAAATATTAAATTAGATAAGTCTATCTCCTAATTCCTAATTTAATTCTATTAAACTACCCTTAATACTAAGAAACTAGATTAGCTATACCTAATACTTAACTAGATAATCTAGAAACTAAAAGAGGCTATTCGTAAGTATTACCCTTACTTCGCTAACTAATTAATTAAAATAAAGTATATAAGTAAATTAACCGAGAGGGAGTAGTTTAATAAGATAATATTAATACTATATAAATTAGAAATATTAAATACTAAGAAATATAATACTCTAAAGAATAATAATATTAAATCCTTAAATAATAAATAAGGTAATAACTAATATAATAATACTAGTACGAACTAATCCGGAAAATATAAGAGTCCTACTAGGGATAATAAAAATAACTATTAGTCCTCTTTAGCGCCTACTAATAAGAATAAATAGACTAGTAGATAAAGCGGGTCTAATAGCTTATATAAAATATATAGGAAGAGATATAGTAGTAAGTATTAAGGTACTAATAAAATAAAGTAGCCTAAGAACTAGAAGGAGATCTAAGAATAGAAAAGGATCTAGTATACCTAGCGATAGGTAGATCGATAAGAAAAAGCTACTACGGTAGTAGTAAGCGGTTCGGGAAATAATAATTGTCAGGCCTTTCTCGATTAGGGTACGTAAGTTAGAGAGTGAAGGCGTCGTAATCCTAGTATATAAACGTATTATAGATAAGGTATAGGTATAGTATAGATCGTATATAGTTAATTAAAGCTTTTATTATAATAATAGTAGTATAACTTTTACGAGGAGCCCGATCCCCCTTTTTCTAGTAGGTTCCCCTTCTCTCCTTATATAGGCGTATACCTCTTAGCTACTTCTTTTATCTCTTTTAGACTATATCCCTAGCTTATAGGCTTTATCTAAGACCTTTTTTATCCCTTATATAGTTAGTTAGTACTATCTACTATACTATACTTATATTAGTCTATAATAGAGTACCCCTTCTACTAGTAGGTCGCCCCGATATACTTATCGTATATAATAACTATAAATTAATATTATTCTTCTAATAAAGTATTACTATAGTATAATTAAAGTATAGTTAGTATATCGTATACTCTTTTCCTTAAATAAAGAAATACTTTATAAAGCTTAAGGTTAATAATATATAATACCTTTTTAATCTCTTCTAAGGGTTAGGGGTAGTTTAATAAGTACTCTTTCTATTTTATATAGATTCTTATAGTAATCGTATAGCTACTTATCTAAATCCCGTAATTTTCTTTTATATTTTTTTTTCTTTTTATTTTTTTTTCGTAAGTTCTTCTTATTTATCTTCTTCTTCTTCGGTACCGGTATTATTATTATTATTATATTTCGCTTAGTACTTATTTATAAAGCTATAGAGGAGGCGGCTTATAAGAAGAATAAGGAAGAGGCTAAGTAGAAAGAAGAGGAGAATAAGAAAAGAGAGGCGGCTAGGTATAAAGAGGAGGCTAAGAAAAAGGCGAAAGTAGTTAAAAACGCTATAATAATACTAGGAGAATATAGTTCTATTAATATTATTACCGATAACGCTTATAACTCGCTATATTATTTACTATTAGTCTCTAAAAGTAATAATAATACTAATAATAATAATAATAATAGTATTATAC
>JAOYNU010154150.1:0-19755 GCA_026745395.1 Tympanopsis confertula
CTGGTTTCCGAGGCGCTGGCGGGGCCTAAGCATTTCACCAGCCGATATGTCGGCGTTTGCCGCTCGATCCGAGACGCCGCCGCCTCTCGGATGCCAGGCCGCGCAAGCCACGCTTTGGAGATCCCTTCCATGGTGGATCTTGCCGCATTCGATCCGTCGACACGCGCCGCGATGCGGAAGCGACTTGGAATACAGGACGACCAGGTCCTCGTCGGTTGGGTCGGGCGGCTGGATCCGAAAAAGAATGTCGAGGACTTCATCGAGGCTGCCGCTTTGGTGGCAGACAATGAACACGCCCGTTTCCTGGTCATCGGAGGCCCGGACGCCTTTATGCCGGATTATGCTGACCGTCTAATGGATCTCACGCATAGACGCGGACTGGAAAATCGCTTGCGTTTCCTGGGCGATCGCAAGGACATCCCCGATCTGCTGTCGGCTGTCGATATTTTCGTCTGGCTTTCCCACGGTGAAGGCATGCCGCACGTTATCGCCGAAGCCGGCGCCGCGTCCTTGCCGGTGATCGCAACGCCCGACAACGGTGCCAGAGAACAGATTGAAGACCAAATATCGGGCCTTTTTGTGCCGTATAACGATCCGGCATCTGTCGCCAAGAAAATCCGACTGCTGATTAACAACTTGGATCTGCGCCGTTCTCTCGGCATTGAACTGCGCCGCAAGGTCGAAACCAGTTACTCGATCGAAGCCGTACTGCCGCAATGGAACCTGCTTTTCTCTGAGGTCCTTGCGGAACGGCGATCCGCCGGGCCAACCGGCATCTTCCGATCGTTTCTGATGGGCGGGTTCGAATGTTCTACTCATCGACTGCGGCCGCGCGATGGTGAAACGATTGGCCGCCGCCTAGATATGGTTGAGGCGATCCACCATGATCGATGGGCCGCACAGGATTACCGTCAACTCGCAGGATTTGGTATCCGTGCCGTCCGCGACGGCTTTCGCTGGCACTTGATTGATAGAGCCGGAGAATATGATTGGTCGAGTATCCGACCAATGCTCCTCGCCGCGAACGAGACCGGAACTCAAGTTGTCTGGGACCTTCTGCACTATGGCTGGCCGGACGATCTCGATATCTGGTCGCCACGTTTTGTTGACCGATTTGCACGCTTCGCCGCTGCATCTGCACGCATCGTACGCGAGGAGAGTGACGACGTTCCTTTTTACTGTCCGGTCAATGAATTATCCTTCTTTTCGTGGGGCGGCGGGGACGCCGGCTATCTCAACCCCTTTGCCCACGGCCGGGGTTTCGAGCTAAAGGTGCAGCTCGCGCGAGCATCCATTGCAGCGATGGATGCGATCCTTTCAGTAGACTCTCGCGCTCGCTTCGTCCATTGCGACCCAATTATCAATGTCATGTCAGATCCGTCCCGGCCTTGGGAAGCCGGGGTTGCGGAGGGACATCGTCAGTCGCAGTTTCAGGGCTGGGACCTGATCGCGGGGCGCATTTGGCCGCAGATTGGAGGCGAGGAGCGCTATCTCGATATCATCGGCGTCAACTATTATTTCAACAATCAGTGGATCCACGGCGGTCCGCCCATCGATATCGGCCACCCGCTTTATAAGCCACTTAACAAGCTCTTGACCGAAACATACGCCCGCTACGGCAAACCAATGCTCATCGCCGAAACAGGTATTGAAGATGAGCGCCGTGGGCCATGGTTTCGCTACGTTTCAGAGCAGGCACGGGTCGCCATGCAAACGGGTGTGCCGTTAGAGGGAATATGCCTTTACCCCATCGTCAATCATCCCGGCTGGGACGACGAACGGCATTGCCAAAATGGATTATTGTCCGCCGTGGTATCGGATGCTGGACGTTTGGTTGACGTTGGTTTGTCTTCCGCAATTTTACTCTAGCTCACATTGCGGTCGGGCTCGGTCCACGACGTCGATTGAGCGTAGGGAAGGACATTACGTACTTTAAAGTGAAGGTCTTGATGAAATTTGAACCATCGACCAGCTAACAAATTGACACCAAGTCTATGATTATGTGTGATAATGTCCCTTATCACATAGAGGAGGAGACATGCGGGAAACTCACCGATACGATGAGCTCAGTCAATGCGAGCTAAAAGACGCAAAGAAAGCAAGGCTTCGCGGTGAGCCTTTAGCTCCACCGTCCAGCAAGCCTTCGGAAAATTATACGGCTGCTCCGTCGCGGATAACGCCGTTTGCGAATGACGCGACCATTCACCGCTGTGATGCCGACCATCTGAAGCTACGCCGCCGAGATGCGCTGCACCTGCGCATTTTCTGCTGTGAATGTCATCCACTCGCCGTTAGCGTTCGTGCCCCTGCTCGATCAATCAGCCGCGAAACTTGTCAGTATCCTCCTGGCTGCTCAGGAAAAGCACGATATTCTCGGCATTCTAAGCTATAAGGCTCGGAATGGGCGCTCCCGAACCCGAATCGCTTCCACACTGAACCGGCGCTTGACTTTGAAATCCAAACGACCATGAGGCACATACTTCCAGCAGATAAACGCAATTTCCTGCGGATCACGGGGACGGTTTATACCCCGGCTGTGGTTGCAGAGTCGATCTCCCGATTCATTATGTCTCAGGTGAAAAGGAAGCCCAAGACGGTTCTGGAGCCTAGTGTGGGTGATGGGAGTTTCTTGGCTGGTCTCCACGCAGCAGGGTTGACGGCGGACAGCTATCTTGCTGTCGACATCAATGAGAACGCGCTAGACGAGCTGCGAGTCAGACTGCCTAAAAAAGTGGCAAGCCGTTGCGAGTTCGGCGTGGGAAGCTTCCTGTCGTACTTTTCGGAGGACGACAACCGAACTTTTGACCTAGTTGTCGGAAACCCACCTTTCATTCGTCGGCATAACTTCGGCGACACGCTCAAGGCTGAAGTATCAAGGGTCGCTCAGACATTCGACTACAGCGAAATTTATCTCAAGAATGCGTGGGCTGCATTTCTCTTGAGCGCCTCGCAACGGGTCTCGCCTTCTGGACTGCTCGCCTTCATAGTCCCATACGAGCTGCTTACTGTGGACTATGGCCAACGGATACTTGCGCGAGTGGCGGCGGATTTTGCCCGGATCGATGTTTTTGTTCCCGATGAACGAGCGTTTAAGGAGATCGAGCAGGACGCTGTCGCCATCGTCGCTCAGAGAACATCTGACGTTCCCGGCACGTTCGTCAATCGCGTCGTTAGCCTCTCGTCTCTTGACGTCCAGTCGGAGATGCAGATTTTCGGTTCAGATGGCGCTAATCTGGCGCTCGACCTGAAATCGTTCCTGTTCGATGACTACACGCGGAAACTACTCAGAAAGCTTCGCTCTAAGGCTGCAACGCTGTCGTCGTTCTGCGTCAGTGCTCCTGGCATTGTGTCAGGTGCAAATGACTTTTTCATCGTAACGAAAAGCAAAGTTGACGAGCTAAGCGCTTCAGCTTTCGCTTTGCCTATCTTGAAGAAGAGTGCCTTTATGGCTCCGGGGGTCATCTTTGAACGCCGTGAGTTTGAGCACCTTTCACAGACGGAACCGTCGTTTCTGCTTGACCTCCGCGAAGTGTCCGGTGGGCCAACGTTCTCTGTCGAACTACTGCGTTACCTGGCGAACGGAGCCGATCAAGGCCTAGATCAGCGCTATAAGACCCGCCATCGACCAACCTGGTTTCACGTACCAATCGTAAAGCAGCGACCGGGCTTTTTCTTCAAACGTGCACATTCGCATGCCAGAGTGTGTATCAACGAAGCCAATGTCTACATAACCGACACCGCCTACGGCATAGAGCCGAACGCAGGATACACGATGCGTGGAATATGCTTCTCGTTCTACAACTCCTTTACGATGCTTTTTTCCGAAATCGATGGGCGGTTCTACGGCGGTGGCGTGCTTGAGTTGTCGCCGAACGAGTTCAAAGGCCTGCCGTTGGTCTACCATGAACCCAGCGACGAAGAGTTTGCCACATTCATCGAACTCCATCGATCCCCGCAATCGATTGATCGCATTTTAGACTTTGGTGATGCGTGGCTGTCCAAGGAGCTAGGCCTGAAGTCGAAGCAGTTGCGTACCCTCCGTCAAGCCTGGCAGATCGTGCGCAATCACAGGATGCGGCATAGTAGTCGCGGCTTAACGCAGCTGATATAAGCGGCGGCAATGTCTAAAAGGCTGACAACCCCTATGAATCAGTTGGTAAAACGCAAGAAAAATAACAGCGAGCGTCAGCTTGCTTTTCGGGTCTCAGCAAAGGCCGCTCGACTAATGGGGCGTGAAAACGTTTCAAACGCTGAGGGTGCTATCGTTGAGCTTGTAAAGAATACATATGACGCAGATGCTAAATACTGCGCCCTTATTTTCGACAAGCCTTATCCAGAGCTTCCCGTTCGACTTCCGTTGGAGGAAGCAGCATGGTTGCAGCTTCACCTGGCTAATTTCGATGACTTGTATGAGGAATCAAACAACGAGTACCATCTGAAGTGGGGCTTAGACCATGACCTTTTCAATGGCGCCACTGCCGCAGCTCGGCAGGCGCTGGATCTTTGGATTGTCGACGACGGCCATGGAATGTCATCCGAGGTTATCGAGCAGCACTGGATGGTCATCGGAACCAACTTCAAAGAGCAGAATGTCTTCTCTGGCTCGGGACGCGTAAGAACGGGCGCCAAAGGCATCGGCCGCTTTGCGCTGGACAGGTTGGGAACCCGTTGCACGATTTATTCGACCACACTACAGGACAATAAACAGCAGTCTCTAGAGTGGGAAGTCAACTGGAGCGAGTTCGAAGGCTCTGGCAAGAAACTCGACCAGGTGTTCGCCAGACTCGATCAGTCCAATGTAACGGCAAGGGGCGCGATCCATGCCCTCAACTCGTATCCGGTCTTCGAGCCGAAGCTCGATGCGATTGAGAAAAAGGTACCCTGGACGACGGGAACCGCGATCCGCATCTCAGGTCTCCGCGACCAATGGGATAAGGATGAAGTGTCTCACCTGTTTTCCTCGTTGCAGGCGCTGGTACCGCCGGAAGAACAACGCCCCTTGCAATTACTGTTGCTGGACTCGCGGGTACCCGAAAAACATGGCCTGGTTCAATCGAACGTTCTGGACGATTTTGATTATAAACTCGGTGCCGACGTCAAAGTCGATGGCACGATATCGATCACGATTTGGCGCAACGAGCTTGTTGTGCGCGAGCTTGGTCCTGAACTATTCAATTTGGAAGAAATGAAGGATCCGAAGTTCCAGCAAGAGCAGTTCGAAAGAGGCTACATTTCGTATGATACGTCCATATCTGAGTGGTTTCCCCGCTCGTCGGATACGGTCTCTGTCGAGGACATGGCGAAGATTGGGCCGTTCCAACTTTCACTCGCATACTATAAACGGAATATGCCGAGCGTAGGCGACCGCAAACGATATCCGTACCGCACCTTCAACGGCGGTCCCCGGTCTCAGTGGCTCAACGAGCAGGGTGGCATCAAAATCTACAGAGACGACTTTGTCGTGCGGCCGTATGGTGAGCCGGGAAGTAAAGCTTACGATTGGCTCAGACTGGGCGAACGCGTTTCCTTAAATCCTGCCCCTGCATCGCGTAAGGGCTGGCGCGTAAGCCCCCAGAATCTTGCAGGAACAATCAAGATATCTCGTGCTACAAACCCGCACCTCGAGGACCAATCAAACCGCGAAGGCCTCATCGAAAACCGAGTGTTCCGGGCGTTCATGACGCTAGTCGTCCGCATCATCAAAGAATTCGAGGACGACCGAAGCCACATCTTTTCGAATCTGCTGGCTGCATTTAACCGAAAGAACCCAGTCGAGACGGTCAAAGCGGAGGCGGCCGCAGTTGTCAGTCGACTGCAAGTGACATCCAGTTCACCTCCAACCATCGAAGACGCCAACAAGCTGGTCCGCGCCATCCAAGTTCAAGAAGAGCAGATTCGCGAGCTGAAGCACGATCAAAACATGCTTCGCGCGCTCGCTACACTTGGGACTGTTTTGGTTTCCTTCTCCCACGAGATGGGACAGTTGGAGACGAGCCTTGGTAGTCGATCATACACGCTCCGAAAAACAATGGAGAGACTGATTACTCCGCAGGCCCTTGAAGGCGTTTCTAGAGAGCTGAACCCATTCACGCTGCTTGGTAATCTCGAAAAGGCCGATCAAAAGATAAAGCAGTGGTTTAAGTTTGCGCTTTCAGCAGTCAGGGCGGATAAGAGAAAGCACCGGCGACTGGTCTTCAAAGACTATCTGAATAATCTCGCTGGGATCTGGAGCGGCTTTATGGCCGATCGGACGATTGGCTTTGAGATTAACGTCCAAGACGGATTTGATCCTTCGCTCAAGGCGCTGGAAATCGATCTTGATACCATCTTCAACAATCTGCTCCTCAATTCGGTCGAGGCTTTTGTAATAAGAAACTATCCGGGTGAGCGACGCATTTGGATTGATATTGTCCCTGCTGGTAATAACATCCAAGTAACATACTGCGACTCAGGTCCTGGGCTGGATGCGAAATACAAAAAGAACCCTCGCGATATCTTCTCCTTCGGGGAAACGACGAAGTTCGGATCCGACAGTGAGAATGTTGGCACCGGGATCGGCATGTGGATTCTGGACTCGGTTGTAAGCCAGTACAGGGGTCACGTTGAGGTCTTCCACCCCTCACCTGAATGGGGTTTCAAAATGATCATTATTTTGCCGAACCAGGACGCCGACGCAAATGGCTAAAATTGTCTATGTTGACGAACAGGAAGATCAACGAGATCAGATGGTAGCATCAATTAAGCTATCTGGTTTATTCGACGATGACGACGTCGTGTCCTTGGATCCGCTGCCCGATATCGATGAAATGGTGGACGAAATTTCCTCCAATCATCCCGATGTTCTCATCACCGATTTCCGCCTCAACGAATACAAAGCTGGCATCGGGTATGACGGAACACAGCTTGTGTCGAGGTATCTAAGGCTCAACAAGAGTTTTCCATGTTTCGTTACGACAGGTTTTGCACCAGAGGCCGCGAATGCAGCGACCCCGGACATCGATGTGAATTCGATCTTCGCGAAAAGTGCTTCCTTCGCGCCAGATGGAAAGGATGTCCCGTTTTTTCTTCGCGTGCAGCGTAAAATCAATTCCAGGAAAGAGCTGATCGAGAACTACGAAAACAAGATCAGCGAACTCCAGGCGAAGTTGAATGAAACCCCGCTATCGCCAGAAGAGACTAAACTCTTGTTCAGCTTAGATGCTGAACTTGAGAGTTTACTAGGGGGAGCGCATCACATACCGGGATCAGTTAAGGAACTTGCGCTCCAACCACTCACCAGCCTCATCGGGAAAGCTGATAAAATTATCAGCGAACTGGAGAAAGCCTTTCCGGAGAAGAAGGCATGAGGTTACGTAGGCCGGTGAGGTCGGGTGGCGTGGCAACATACGCCAAGTATCAGCTGTATAAACCGCATTTGCGAGAGGATTTTTACCAGCGCTGCGGCTATTGCGACGACTGGGATAGGTTTGCAGGGGGACTAACCGGTTACCACGTTGATCACTTCGCCCCGAAGAAGAAGTTTCCTGATCTGCAACTGTCTTACGAGAATTTTGTTTATTCGTGCCCGTTCTGCAATCGAGCTAAATCGGACAAATGGATCGGCACTGACGCGGCGGTAAGCCATGACGGCATTCAAGGGTTTCTTGACCCGTGCCTAGAGGAATTCGACGATCACGTCGAACGCGATGAAATTGGTCGGTTCGTTCCTAAGACGGATCTTGGCGCTTACATGATCAAACATCTGCGGCTGTTTCTCGAACGTCATCGTTATATTTGGGCTGTCCAAAAACTGCACGAACTGGTACTGAGAGCCGACGCGATCAGGAGCCGCATCGACAGAGATCATGAAGCCTATGTTCCGCTGTTGGAGACGCTCGCTGATTTAGAAGCGAAGATCAGGTCTTATAACGACGAATTGTTCGGCGCGGCTCCCGTTGCAACTTGATACAGCAGATTATCGTTGAGGCCTTGCACGCAGTTGTCCGACAGAGTAGCGTCCACCCCATGGCTCACAGCTCATCTAGAAAGCTCAAGCCGTCTTTCGCCATGAAGTTGGGCATTGGTTTCGATCGGCTACCGCAGAAACCCACTGCTCGCACAGTAGTCGTCGCACGTGAAATGAAACCTTGACGTTTCCTCGAGCGCCAAAGCATGAAGGTCTGCTAAGCCGGTTGAGAAACGAGCGCCAGCCTCAGCGGCACTCTCGCGTCCGTGCGCGACCGCGTTGCGACGGTCTTTTAAGTGGTTCAAGCGCCCCAGATGACCAGGATCAATCACGTAGTCTGGTATTGATAAAACCTTGCACAGAAACAGCACCGATTTGCCATCCACGTTTTGCAGATACGAGGTAAGAGGGTTGACCGTAAGCGCAACGTGCTCGGCCGAATCCGCTTGGGAGAAAAAGTTAACGGCGCGATCAACCAGAGTATCGTAGCCACAGTCCTTGATCGATTGTATCTGCGGATACCCAAAAATTGCCTTCAGGGACGGTTTAAGAGAACTATAAGGAGTTCCGGAAAGTATGATGTGATCAAGCACTTCTGAGAAAATCGTATTGATTGATTTTTCGACGGCGCCATATAGTCCAACCAACCAAATTCCTCGTAGATACTTTAGCTCTTCCGACGATTGAGATAATGCACCAAGCGATGGTGGCGGTGCCAGTCCCTCGATGTAAGTCAGCATCGTGAAGCATTCTGAAAAGCGTTGTCGGATCAAGTTGTCGGACGTTGTAAGTATCATGTCAGACGACGTTGGCGGCTACATAATTGATACGATCAATAAGTCGCTTTTGGGAATTTGTTGCGCCTGTCGTAAGCTTTGTGAGATTTTTATCGTCTAATATTGCACGCAGCTTTTGACCATTTACCTGACCGTTTTGCGTGAGGACATCAGCAACACCTACTGCCACAGCTTCATATAAGACTAATGGGGTCGTATTTCGTCTCGTGCCCCTGACAATACCATCAGGAAGTTCAGCCTCCAATATTGTCAATACCTGATCAAAAGTTCTCTCAAGTCGTGACAGACTTCCATGGTTTTTTGTCTTTTTTTCCATGTAATCGTTCAAAAACTCTTTGACGCTATGCACGAAATTTTGTCGGTCTTCGAAATAGGCAAAAAATTTCAGAATAAGTTCTTCAAGATTGCCACGGGTCGCCGTATCAGATCGCTTTATGATGGACGACAACCGAGCATCTTTGGCGAGCCTCTTTATCATCTCGTTGAATGGCCCCTGGAAGACGCAATTCCTGATTTCTTGTTCATGCAAGATTACGCCGCCAGTATTTAAGCGTTCAAATAAGTCGAACCTGACTGTGAAGTCGCTCTTGTCATTGAGTACAGTTATCCGAATCGGCCTCGTCAGGAAATTTAGCCGTAAGTTTGGCGGTAAGTCCCTAAAACGTACTCCGTTTAGCGCGGGCACTTTCGCAAGCCCTTCCAGAGTAAGCTCATTAAAAGGATTAAGCATCTCGCCACTGACCGATGTTAACACCAGCGGCGTGCCGCTCGCGTCCCTCAGATAAAGAAAATTCATGAGGGTGGAGATTCGCTGCAGACCATCCACGACTTCCCACGAAGAGTCAGCGTTAGTCGCGAGATATAAGCTTGGTACCGGTATGCCTAGAAAGATAGATTCGATCAGCTGAGACTGGCGTATGGCATCCCAGACGAAGTGCCGTTGATATTCTGGGCTGATATGAATATTGCCCTCGGCGACCATATCGGTCAACTGCTTGAGCGTAATGTCATAGCTGTCGAACGAAACGACCCGTTTTTGTTCGTCGATCTCGCTCTGCGCTTTGCGAATATCCATACCCATTCCCTCGGTGTTGACCGGCGCCCAGTGTCTAACAGCAGCGCCGCAAGACGTAAATGGTAGCACGTAAGGCGAGCAATTAACGGCCTACAAATTCACTTTTATCAAAGAATTTACATGTCAGGGGTGGGGAGGTCGTGCAGATTGCCCCCCAAATTGGTGTGTCGGGTGCGCGGCGGATCGATCTGGGTGGATGTATCGTCATGCAGGGAAAATCAGCGAAGATATCCACAATCGCGTATTCGCTAATGATGACGCTCGCCTACGGCCAAGTTGAACGCAAAGCTTTCGCGATAGAGCAGTTGAATTCGCTACCTTTCTCCTCTTCAAAGATATAATCCTGGTTGCAGTCGAATGCCCGTTTGCTGGAGCCTCGCGTAAACGGGCGCACTTTGGGAAGCACTGCTGTGAGCATAATTTTGGATCGGTCGAGCGAGATAAGTTCATCTATCGAGCCTGTGACACTCGCATACGAAGCCGATCTCCTTGGCAATATTCAGCAGGCACTTGCTGGGCTACAAGGTTTTGGCATCATGGCGCTTGAGCTTATGCAGAACGCCGACGATGCTGGCGCGTCATCGCTCCTGTTTGACGTTACGGACAATGCGCTTATCGTCCGTAATACAGCGACGTTTTCGACCTGCGGACTGACATCGCCTCGATGCCCCTGGGAAACAGACGGGGACTCGAACGGCATCAAGAGATGCTGCAATTTCCACGCAATCTCACGCATGGGCAGTCGCAGCAAGATCCACCTCGGGTCGCAAATCGGCCGCTTTGGGATCGGCTTTGTGTCCGTGTATCAGATAACTGATCGTCCAATCGTTCGGTCCGGTGGTATCGAGATGGAGCTTGACCCATTGAGGGGGACCGGCACGACGCGGGTGATTGCCTCGGCTGAAAACACTGAGTTTGAGTTGCCGTGGGCGTTGGTTTCGACAGCAACGCGCAAAGCGCTAAACGCTTCTCCGACGCCTGCCGGCGTCGTGGGACTGGTGACGGATGCCATCAGCGAGATGCTGACGAAGGGCCTCTTTTTCCTGCGCCATCTCCAGCGTGTCGATCTACGGAAAAACGGGCAGCCAATCCGATCCGTATCAATCGAGCGTCAGCCCGACATCGTGACGCTTCATATTGAGCCTGGCGCGACAAGCGAGCGCTGGCGGCTCCTGTCGCGGGATGCCAGCGACCTCGCAATCGAACGCGATATTTTCGGCGACTTTCCGACCCTCTCCGGACTTGGCCGATCTCCAATCGTCAATATCGCTATCCCGCTGGACCATGAGAGCGTAAACGGCCTTCTTTATGCTTATCTTCCAACTGAACAGCCTTCCGGATTGCCACTTCATATCAATGCTGACTTTTTCCCGCATCCGACGAGGCGTACAATCGTTTTGACCGGCGAAGGGCACGAGCGTTACTGGAACGAGCTGCTGCTCGACAGTGCTGCAAAAGCGATTGCTGACGACTTCGATGCACTCCGAGACCTTCTAGGTGCCAAACGCCTTTGGGCCCTCGCAAGCGCCACATATGCCTTGAGGGATACTGGTTCCTTCAGCTCGTTTTGGAGTGAACTTCAAGTTTCCGCGAAAGCATCCGTTTCTGTGCAGACTGTCGATTCAGAGTGGTGCTTGCCTGCCGCGTGTTTTCTTCCCGATCTGTCTGCAGAAGCGCAAAGTGCGCTCGCACAAATCGGATCGAGGCTCTTGCACGAGGAACTGCGCCCATATTGGACCGTGCTCTCCGTCCTTGGCGCTAGACCGCTGACCTTGCCGATAGTCGTCGCCGCACTGGAAGCCTACCAGTCATCGCAAGGTTTTGACGCCGACACGCCACATCTCCAAGACCTTTGGTTGGCTGTCGATAGTTTGCTCTCTCAGTCGAAAAACCGCCCAGACTTCAAACAGCTTTTGGCTCGACTTAAAATCGTCCCCTTCGTCTTAAATATCGGCCGCGAATCCGCGTCGATACAAGACCTCTGGCGGCCGGAGCCGAGCGTCTCGGCCTCCCTAATCAGGCGCTACATCCCAGATTGCCCCATCGTCCATGAGGACGTGCTTGCTTTTGCCGCGATCAGTGAAATTCTGGATGTCTACGAGCTGCAGAATTTCGCCCGTGACCTCTCCCAGAGGATTTCGGACGAGGAAAACGCCAAGGATGTCATAGGCATCGACCAGAACCAGGTCGTAGACTTCTATTCCACCTTGACCGGATTTAGGTTGGGGGACGGTGCTGCGAATGCCGGTTCACTGTTGGCCAATATTCCTCTGTTGAGAACGGTGAACGGCTTCGTTTCCCCGTCGCGTGGACAATTGCCAGGTGGATTTGCCGATCCGATCGGCCATTTCGAGCTTGTCGACACAACGTGGATGAACGAAAGAATGCGTCGGTTCACGAGCGAGGTCTTGGACGTCAATGTTCTCACATTCAACGACTACATCAGGGATCACCTCTCCGAGATCTTGAAAGACAATCCAACGCGCGAACAGTATATCGCGCTGGTTCAGCAAATTCTTGAGCATAGGAGCGAGCTCGACGCTGACGGCGGGTTAGAATACCTTGCGCGCGTGTCCTTTGTTCGTACAAGGGATGGAGCATTTTCGAAGCCGAGCAACTGCTACTTCTGGACCGAGGCGCTGGAAGCGCTCCTCGGCCCAAACAAGGGGTACTTCGTCGATGAGGAGTGGTTGCCGACAGGCCGCTTCGCTTGGCGGTTTCGTGACCTGCTTGAAATTCGCCTTGGCATGCAAACCGAATTGTCGATCGAGCACGTCGTCGACCGGATCGAAGCTATCGCGACCGATGGATCCAACTCAATCGATACGATCGCATCGGAGACGCAACCCATCGTGCGGCATGTCCTCCAACGGTTTCACCGGTTGAAACAGAGCGAGCTTGAGACCCTCGCGAAGCTGAATACGCTTGCTTGGCTTCCAGCGTCGCAGAATGGTGAGCGTGTCCTGGGCTTTCGATACCCGCCAGACCAGCTCTATCGATCGTTTCGATCGGCAGCCTTTTATTCCCAGGTCAAGATCGTAGATCTCCCGATCTTACGGACCGCTCAGGCCGGTCGTGCTCTAGCTGACTTTCTCGACTTTCTCGGACTGCCGGAAGAGCCGCCGACCGAAGCGGTCGTCGCCCATCTCGAACACTGCATGGCAGAGAACCTTCCCGCCTCTGACACGGTTTACGCCGTGTTGAGCGAGAGGACCGAGAGGCCCGATGCATTCCCTATCGATCGTCTAGCCGAAAAGCCATTCATCTACGACGCCGATCTTAAGCGATACCTGAAATCTGACCACGTTTTCTGGACGCCGACCGCCTTCAGGGGGTACTGGCATTCCGCTAGCTCGCGCATGTTGCAGCGTGAGCCGCTGTATCGACGTTTGGGCGTTCGCGACATTCCCTCGGCGAAAAGCTATGCGGCACTTCTACAAGAGGTTGCTGGGCAGGCCACGATTTCCCAGACCGAAATTGATGTCCATGAACGTTGTCTAGCATGGCTTGCCAACGCGCTTGTCGAGGGTGATCAGGAGGCCATGACTGCGGTTACGGATTTGCGTGACAAGCCGTGTTTGCTGAGTGAACAGGCGACTGTAATCTGGCCCGATGAGGCGGCCTGGCTTGATTCTGAGACGCTTGCTGAACCTTTTTCAGGCGCGCTCGACGAGCGACTTGTTTCGCCGCCGCAGGTGAATAGATCGACAGCCGCGTTCTTGTTTAAGACATTGAAAGTTGACCGTCTCTCCGAGATTGCCCGCCTGAGGTTGACCGAGGAGCCGGAGAGTCAAGTCGATCACGGGGCTACCTCTCTTCTGAGGCAACGCGCCGCCTTACTCCTATGGCTTTCTCCAAACCACGACTTTGCGGTAGAGTTCCGCACTATATTGCAAGCTGTCGAGGTGCGCACAACGGACGCCCTTCAGGTCCAGGTCGAGATCGCTGGATTCGAGCCTCCGGTGCGCAGTGCGTCTGCTGACGCCACTGCATTCTATGACGCCGAGCGATCAGTCCTCTATGTAAAGTGCGTACACGGCGAGGCCATTCAGTGGACAGCGGTTTTCAGCGCAATCTTTGCGTCACTCGAACAACTGACCTACGGCGTCGAGACCCCGCCCCTCGTCATGACCGCAGCCTTTGTGGCATCGATGCCGACGGCCTCAGATGCCGAGCGCGCACTACGAAGCGCAAACTATCGCCCGCCAGTGATCCCTCGGTCTGACCAGCCAATGACGGAGAGTGTAACAGATGCGCCTGAGGAGGTGCTGTCTGAGGCGTACGTCAACGAAGATGTGGTGGAAGAAAACGAACTCGAGCCGGATCCCACAGAGCCATTCGGGGATGACGACCAGCGTAACGTCGAGGCGCCGCAGGACACTGAAGACAACGCCGGCTCCGAAACCATGAACGAAAACGACACCGGCACCAAACGTGACGCAGTGCATGACCACGCCCCGTTCAAGTCCCGAGAAGACGCTGGTGGATTTGGCGAGGCCAGCGCATCTACCCCGCCCTCGGACGGAACAACCTCGAGTGATGGAACTGGGCGCTGGCCGGCGAGCGCTGGCCAGGCTCCCAATCCTGCCGGCCGGCATGGCGCCGGCCACCAATGGCCAAATCAAACACGGTCAGCTTGGCATGAACGTCGAACCCGGCTTCTTTCTTATGTGAATGCGAGCCCTTCCAACGAAAGCCAGGAACAATCGAATGTCGGATCAAACGCCGATATTTCCGGGCAGATCGACATGGCGGCCATCAGCGCGGTCGTGGATTATGAAAAGCGATCCGGCCGGACTGCCGTCGTGCAGCCGCATAACAATCCCGGCTTTGACATCGTCTCGACCGGCGACAATCCGAAAGCGCGGCGTTTGATCGAAGTCAAAGGACTTGAGGGAAACTGGACCGAGCGCGGCATAAAACTGTCTGCTGTCCAGTTCGCGACGGCTCAGCGATACCATAACGAATACTGGATCTATGTCGTCGAGCACGCCCGGGATACTCAAAGTCGCCGGGTCTGCGCGATCGCCAATCCCTTCGCAAAGGTCAGCGAATATTGGTTTGATCACGGCTGGAAAGAAGTCACCGAGAAAACATCGGCCGCCATGGAGACGAGTTTGCGTATCGGCGCCAGGATCCGGCATTCCAAATGGGGCGGAGGTTCGATCGCTGAAATCAACCGCCGCGGGATAGCGATTTCTCTCTTGGTCGACTTCTTGGAAGATGGAAGAAAGCTCATTCCCTTCAACGCAGACGTCGAGTTGCTGGACTGACAATGGCCATTTGTATCCCTCCGCTGAGTAGTGCAGAATCGAGTTCATCCGCAGAGATGCGTCTGTTCGCGGCATTTGCGGCACAGCTCGATGACGATTATCTCGTCATGCATTCGGTCGCCTGGATTTCAAAGCCAAAGGGCGATGGACCACGGGATGGGGAAACGGATTTTCTCATCTGCCATCCCCAGCATGGTTTGCTTGTAGTCGAGGCGAAGGGGGGCCGGATCAGTCTCGATTATGCCGATCGAAAATGGACCTCCACCGACCGAAACGACATCGTGCATCCGATCCACAACCCTTTCGATCAGGCGCGGCGCGGCAAGTATGGGATTATCGAGAAACTCAAGGAAGCACCGCTATGGCAGCGACTGGCAATAGGTCGCTTTGCGATTGGGTATGCTGTATTTTTCCCTGATATCGGTGACGGCAATCGACTGAAGGGACCCGATGCTCCCGCCGAGATCATTGGCGATCATAACGACTTAACGGCGCTTCGCTCCTGGCTCAACGGAGTTTTCCGATATTGGACATCGCAGGACGGAGGTCCAAAAACCAACCCGATTGGGCCGCGGGGTTTCGATGCAGCGCGCAAGATCTTTGCCCGTGTGGTCGAAACACGTCCGCTCCTTTCTGCGCGCATAGAAGATGAAGAGCGGGAGCGGATCAACCTTACCGAACGGCAAGCTGCCATCCTCGATATGTTGTCGCGCCAGCGGCGCGTCATGGTCGCAGGCGGCGCAGGGACGGGCAAGACGCTGATAGCGCGAGAAAAGGCCGTGCGTGCGGCCGAGCAGGGTCTGCGGACACTATTGATTTGCTATAACCGCGGTTTAGCCGACCACTTGCGCGAGCAGTGCGCCGGCATCGAGAATCTTGAAGTCGCAACATTCCACCAGTTATGTCGTCGATGGATTGACAAGGCCAAAGCCGAGCTGGGCCGCGATCTCATTGCAGAAGCGCGACGCGATTATCCTGGAGGTCAAGACTACGACCAAGATCAGCCGATCGCGCTTGCTTACGCGATCGATCTGTTCGGGCCCACTTACGATGCCATAATTGTAGATGAGGCGCAGGACTTTGGCGACGAATTCTGGATGCCTATCGAGCTCCTGTTGTCGGACCACGAGAACGCTCTCCTCTACGTGTTCTTGGACGAAAACCAGGACATCTACGGACGATCGGCAGCAATCCCGATCACAGGCGAGCCGATGCTCCTCGACAAAAACTGCCGCAACACAAACCGCATCCATGATGCGGCATACCGATACTATCGAGGCGCGGTCATCGAAGCGCCGGCCATTGCAGGCGTGGATGTCGAGCTTATCGCAGCGACGGGCGTCGACAAACAAGCCCAGGCAATTTGCTCGCTCATCACGCGCCTGATCATTGATGAGAAAATCAAGCCGCATGAGATCGCCGTGCTTCTTTGCGATCCCCGAAAGCGGGAACAGAGCCAGCAGGCGCTGTCGGCATACTCGATTCCGGCGAGCGCGAGGTGGGGTCGACTGGAAGCCTACGGGGTCGGCTCAATTACCGTCGATACAGTCGCCAGGTTCAAGGGGCTCGAAATGCCGATAATCATCCTCTGGGCTCTCGACGATTGTGATCCTATCGAGGGTCGGGAAACACTTTATGTTGGCATGTCTCGGGCGAAGTCACTTCTTTATATCTGTGGTGACAGGGCCGCATGCGAAAGACTTTCTCTCTAGCAGGACGATTATCTCGTGAAAGAGCCAAGGAGGAAAAAATCGTGTCGATCCGTTCGGGATAATCCATGCCGTATCGTAAAACACGATTGGCATCGTCGGTAACGTCTGGCGTTCGCTAGATATCCTTCAGTTCGAGGACTGCATTTTTGATACCCTCAGCTGATCGAAGCTTGTTCAAGAAGCTGATCGCATCTGGCATCCCGTAACCGAATAGCGGGTCGCGCGCGAATGATACGATTGTGTTCGGTTTGTCTCGCTCTTCGTATTTGCGCTGTTCCGAGATCGCGTCGTCGATTTTTTCTCCCAGCTCAGCTGATCTCCATGCAACGCGCAGTCTTTTCGAATTTTGGCGAGTGCTCTCACCGCATAGGTTCTCGCGGTACGGCGGTCGCGGCCGAATCCAAGGCGATCGCATCGGAGAGCGCATGCGCGAAGATAACTCGCGTACAAGCGGAGATAGCGGCCTTGATCGAAAAGAATCCGTCCCGCTTCCAGCTGGAAGGCGATAAATGTCCGCTCAGAGCATCCGAATTTCAGAATATCTGTATGGACTTCGCCGCAAATCGTCTCGGCAGAGCCAAAGTCTCCCCGCTTCCGGAACAGGTGCGCAAGCGCGATCCGCAGTCCCATCGCTTCATGCTGCAGCCCGAGCGAACTGACCCTGAATACGGCCTTGAGACAGTATTGGAAAGCGCGCTTGTGTAATTCCTCCGCCTCCTCCAGCGTCCACGTCTTGCTTGCTTTCGCCCGCGAAAACGCGGCGATCTGGATATGAGTGAGATCAGGGTCTACGATCTCTCCAAAATCGGTGATGAAGGTCTCCAAGCTTCCTATCCCGGCGTCGACCTGATCTCTAACATAGAGCGAATTGATCTTTCTCGCGGCGACACGGCGCCTCAATTGCGTGATTGTGCGGCTGGCCTTATCCTGCTGATCTACCAGGCGGGTTAGCGCCGCCTCAGCGCTTTCGATAAGATTGTCGCATTCGTCCAGCCTGTTCTGTGCCTGCTTTACAAGCGAAAGATCCAGAAGCGCTGAGATTTCATGGGTCGGATCTCCTTCCGCGAATACCTTGGAAAGCAGCTGTGAAAAGCAATCCTCCGCACCAAATAGATCACCTACGTCGAGCAGTGCGAAGCCGCATTCGCGCAGATAAGATTTGCGGAAGCCCTCCCAAAGCACTGCGTCCGGGTTTCCCAGAACCCCGTCATGGCTAACGAGCTGAAGGAGTTCGACGACGAGCTGATATGAACGCCGCATGGCGGTCAGGGACCGCAGAAATGTGCTGTCGCGCCGTCATTCGAAGCGGCAGACGCAAAACACGACGAGCCAGCCCAGCGATCTCGGAGGGGGGAGTGTCTCCAGCAGCGACTAGGTGGCTGCTGGCTGCAGGTCCTCTCTGCATAGGATGCCGACATCTACGCATGCAGATCCGCCCTCCGTTTCGTTCGGGGGGCGGCAATCGGTTTTGAGGTATCTCGTAGACCCGGCAACCACCTCGATCACCGGCTCGGCGCCTTTCGTCCGCACCTTCGGCGCGACCGCCAGCAGTCGCGACGCCCGGCGGTCGATCTCAACGGCTGACCGCAGCGCGGCCTCAACACCGTCGACCAATGCCAAGCAGATCGCTTTCGGATAGGCCGGCTCGCCTGGTCGGACGCGACCGCGGCCTCCGATGGTGCGGAACGCCGGACCAAACCGCTCGGAGAGTAACAGCGGCACGGGTTTCGGCCAATTGAGCTTTTGAGCCAGCACGGCTTCGGCGAGGCCAAGGGCCATCCCCTCGGCATCCGGGCGAACGGCAGAGATCGCCGTTATAAGGTCCGCCACCGCGAAGGGTGCTGCTCGCCCAGACTGGATCGCTGTATCGACCAGATCCGGTACAGCCGCAATGGCATCATCCCACCGAAGCGCAAAAAAGATCAGCCAATTCCTTGACGACCGATGTGGTGATTGTCCCGGATCGGCGCGTCAGCATTCGTGTGGCCAAAAACAGCTTGCCCGCCGGTCCGGGATCGTCGCCTGTTGTCGTGAGCGAAATGGCGTTCCGCAACGCGTGTTCGTCCTCGTTGCGGCCGAGCATCCTGGCGGCCACCATCGCCGATTTGAGGGCGAGGACCTGAACGTTCGTCGGCGGTTTTGATAGCGGCCTCACATCGAATACCAGCTTTACTGGCTCAAAACTGGGGTCGAGTTGAGCAGGAGATCGATAGTGGAATCGGTATTTCGTTAGCCTCACACCTCCGGATAAAATTCGCCGGAACTGCTGAGCAACCGTCCGTCGCGCTACCGAGCGCATTAGGGAACGGCCCATAACCCTTTCAGCTGCAGCACGGGCAAAAAGGTCTTCATCCCGCACCACGTCGTTGAGCGCAGCTAGAATTTCATCCGAGATAATTTCTCCCAACTCCAGAATAGCTTCGTAGTAAGACACATCCTGACCAAGCGAGAAAAATTCGGCGCCGAGCTGCGTGAAGGCATCGGGAAGATCCGGCCGTACCTGATCACCCTTCATATCGAATTTGCCTATTTTCACCCCACCGATGGTATGTTCTTTCCCCCTCAGCATCGAAATAGGTCAATGAGTATAGGGTTTTGAACTCCCACCAGTCATTCCAGTTATCAGTCCAGAGGAAGGCGATATCTGCACCTTCGCTTGGAACCGACTGTAAATTTGTCAGACTCTAAATTCCAAACGGAACCCCCGGCCATAGAGCGACGTAGCAAACTGAACGCTATAGTAAGCACATCATCGCAAACTTAGAACCAAAACGGGAGAGATATTATCGCCAAGACGAAGCCGCATGCGATCGCGAGCTCGCACTTGACGTATCCGTTGTCATCCTATTGTTATTTATCCAGAAAAATAGGGTTTGTACCGCTGACAAATTGAACGGCTTATGGGGACCGCCGACACGAACAAACAAACCTCTAGCCACTTACCCAGACCGTT
>JAOYNU010154261.1:0-19751 GCA_026745395.1 Tympanopsis confertula
CAAGAAGGGTGCTTGCATTACATTGGACTTCGATTCGTACGCCTATGGCTCGCGCTCGGTCTAAGGAGATAAGGTGCGGTGCGTTAAGCGTGGATGGATATTAACGATATGCTGATATGTCTCGCAGGCACGACCTTTTTCCTAGAGGTTTGGGATGATTTACAGGAACATCTAAGTTGATGGAGAGTTTGGAACAGAAATGCTTTTTGTTCATGTATTGAAGAAGTCTATATCATCTTCAGATAGTCTTTTGATTCTAAACGTACATCCAAGCTTCTAGTCCTTCTAAGATCCAACCTTGGGAATCTTGTCATCTTCTAATAGAACATGCCATCTTGTATCCTAGAACGCTCAATTCAAAGCCCCCAGTCTAACATCGCGATCATATCGCATAACCTTCAGAAGCGGCCATCCCTGCAACCCCAAAGCCCCAATCATCAAGCACCCCGCAAAAACTTGCGCTTTCAAGAAGTACGCTCGATCAAGATCCACCAAAGCACCTGCAATAGGCGTCCCTGCTAATGCCCCGAACGACGAAATCCCCCACATCATACCCAGCCGCGTCCCCATGAAGTTCTTGTCAGGACAGAATACTGGATGCGCAACAATGGCTGTCGGTGCTGTCACAATAATTCCGCTCAGCATGCCCCAGTAGCATGCCCAAACAATAAATCCCGCTGTCCCGGTCGCAGCAATCCAAGTAAACATCGCCAGCGCAGAGGCTACGATGCAGAGGACCAAAACCATGATAGGTTTTGCGAAACCACCAAGCAGGTAGGGTGCTATTCTTCCGACGACAGAGGTCCCGTTCACAACAGCTACCATGTAGAATGATAGACTAGTAGATGTGTGCACGACTGCACGGGCATATGCCGCGACGTAGAAGATGGGCACGTAGTACGCGAGCATGATGCAGGTAAGCGAGAGGGAGAATACCATGAAGACCGGCGAACGGAAGGCGGCACGGTCGACTATACTTCTTGCTTTGGCGCGAGGCCCGGGGCGTCTGCATAGAATCGTGCAGGCGATGACAACCATCAGCAGGGACACGAAGGCGATGCAGCGGACGGCCCAAGAGAAACCGATGCGGGGCTCAAGCTGCCTGAAGATGACCGGGAATATAACAGCACCAAGACTGGAGCCAATTGAGGCGCATCCTATTGCAAGAGGCCGTTTGGTAGTAAATCGTGTTGAAACAATTGCTAGGGCTGGAATGTATGAGATGCCGCCGCCGAGGCCGATGCAGAAGCCTTGGGCCAGGAGTATCTTTGAGGTCACGATTGTTGGTTTAGGGTGCTTTTGTAGATGAGAGATTCAGGTATGAAGTCATACCTGGTAGTATTCAGTTGCCAGGCTAGTCATCATTAGTCCGAAGACAGTGAGGAAACTTCCTGATAATATCAATGAGCGTAGATACCCTAAGTCTACCAACGGCCCTGAAACTATCCCGACCATTGGGATTAGAGTAGCCTGGACACTCCCTACCCAGGATATAGCTGAAGGTGATTGATCTGGCAAGAGCTTTGTCTGGTAATATTCTTGAAAGGCTCCATAGGTGGTTAATATGCCCCTGTACAATGGTTAAATTACGTCCATTGAGTGTAAAGGAAAGCTGACCATGTATTGACAAAGACGCAGAACAGAGCGCATACGCTCAGCCATGCTTCTAGACCACCATCGAGTTGAATCTTGGGAGCGGCATCTTGCAGATCAGGAGATTGATTGGTCGATTTAGGTGTCCGAGATCTGTTTGGACTGGAATCCCTGCTTTCTTGAGCCGCCTTTTCAGTCATCTCCTACCCGAAGTCGATCCTACGATAAGCCTTGAACAGCATTATATTATTACCCCAGGCCTTTAAAGCCCCCAGGTTTACCAGTGCGGAGAAATTGGTTTATTGAGTTTCCATTAGTCACAGCATGGCACCCTCGAATGAGGTGCTCGTATTACCGGCTTGTCGGTAGTGGATAGCCGAGCTCTGCCGATGATGAGGCTCAGAGCAAGTAGCGGCAAACTCCGATGAGCACTGCGAAGCCAAAGCCTTTTTAATGCAATTCCTTGACTTCCGGAACAATTTCTAAGTCATATCCTGTGCTCAAATTATCGTCATTGGCAGACCAGAGATCGGATTTTGAGCACAAAAAATGATAGAGGTTCTTCGTAGCCGCTCAAATGATGTCACGACAATACGAACGATTTGAAGCAATAGTATTAGACATATAATCAAGGGCCAGAGAAGGCGAACGAAATGGTATAACATTTGAATATCATACGTGGAAAATAACAAATATCTCGAATAGCCACCGCATAGTCAGTAGCCACTGCGCTAGCACAGGTCATCAGAAACTAATATACCAATTCACAGCCTAAGGTTACTAAATTATTGAGACTCCTAAATTACCTTGGCACACGTGCCATTTGTTATAGCTAACACATACTAGAAAAGTCCATTATCCTGCGTTTGAAAAAGCAAAGTATGAAGAGGAAGATTAAATTGAACTAGAACATACCCGAAAATCAAGTGAAGTTGCATTATGCGAAGACATCATCGAATTAGTGAGAAATATGAGAAACGAATTTCTCCTGCCACGAGGATATTTTGGTTCAAACGTATTAGTGTATTGATGATGAGATGTGTCAGAAGCATCAAGTCATACCAAATGCTCAGAGGCCCAGCCTCTAACACTCAAGATAAGTCGCTAATTAATGTACCGAGATTGTTATTTCTGTGCATAGGTCAATATCGTGAGTCACGGCAGACTTGAACAGTATAGCGTGGAACTTACATCTCAAAAAGAAATTGATTTATTGAGAGAGCCTGCTCTCAACGGGAAGTCCATTCACAAGTCGGCAACATATGGCCAAATCGTTAATGGCATACGTGTTTCACCAGCTTCGGTACTAGCATGGCAGAGTACCTTCGTGGGTTTTCCGAATGTGCTCGTCCAACAGATAACGGCGTTTTACTTTCTTATCACATCCGTCGTGGGGACATGGATGCGCGGACGGATCGTAGTGTTGTTCCATGCCATGGCGTTTGAAAGTGGATCTTTCCCGGAATACTGATCGACAGCCTGACCACTTGCATACGTAGATCTCGGAGCCCTGGTCGCTCGAGCTTCTAGTTATTAGGCAAGGTTGATGACATAGAGTTATGGGTGTTTGACTTACGAGTGGGATTTACTGTGCTTTCTCCGGTTATAAGCAGAGAGCCCTTCTTGGATAGATTGTCCAAGCGAGATATGATTCACGTCCGTGGTTGTCATCGTAGCAGGGCCAGCCAATGGAACTGGTACTTGAGAATCATTGAATCCGAGAAGATTGTATCCCCAACTCAGTGTACTTGGTACATAACCGGAATCGGCAGTTGAGTAGCCTGAATCCCCTAGTGGCATTAGGGGATTCTGAGAAATCAGTTGCGAGTTGTTTGACAGGGGAGTGCGTGATCTAAGTTCAGATACAACAGCAGCATCCGAAGGACTGAGAAGCTCATTGATATAATCCGCCGATGTCGATGGCAAGCCAGAAGGTCTTGATGACTGACGGAGCTCCGCAACATGCTGTGGATTATAGTACGTTCCGGGATGCGGCACGTCAAATGTTGTTTGAGACCTGGAGGTGTCATCACCACGCTCATCGAGCAAACCCCATTCATCTGGGTGCCCGTACTTAAATTTACCAATCGGTTGATTGTTCATGGTTTTAGAAGAGAGGATTTGAATTGAAAATGTAGAAATAGTGGATTATAGTGGGTCATCACTGGCACTTAGACGACATTTTATACCCTCGACGGTCAAACCTTGAAAATAATCCTCTTCCGGCACTGCCCCGGACATGCACCCCATTTTCTAGCTAAAAGATGGCACCAGCAAGGCAAGTGAGGCGTTAGCTAGATGTGCATACACAGCCAACAAAATCATCTTTAGAACTTGAAAACCTGACGGATGTTCGGTTATCGGCAAGTGACGTGGATGGTGTATTCTAAATTTCCCACGTGGATAGCAAAGGAGCTAAGTGAGAAGTGCCATGTGGCTTACCTGGGAAATCCTGGCGGAGCTGAGCTAGTGAGATTGGGGTGCATCGAAACTCGCCTCGCAACCCAATTTCCATCCAGGGTTCATCCCTAAAGGCAAACCACGATTGGGTGCATCGTGATGCAAGGCATATCTCCGCGGAGAACAAGTCCTCGTATCGTCAAGGTCACCTTGTCAGGCTAATTTCAACCTATTTGTTGTCGGATGAACCTTACCACAATGGGGCATCCACGCAATAGCTCGGATACGCCACGCATAGATCACTCTCAAACTCGACAAAAAATTGCAGCGGCATAGCTAGAAAGAAATTCGGCAAGGGGAAGGCAAACCTCAAGTTTGCAACAACCATGTTTACTAGGGTGCTGCCTAAGCGCTGCCCATTTGCCTAGTTCGCACTTGATGTCAATTGCCTGCACTTCGCGCCGAGGCACCGCGGTTGCTCAGAGCAGAAAATTTATGGTAGTCTGTGCAAGATAAGAAGGATAATACTATAGAAATAGCATCATATTGCATAGGAGTTTCTCCTCGAGAGATGGCTTTCTCAAACACTATTAGACCACTCTGAGGAAGTCGTATAGAAAATGTGGATTCTTTGAGGCTAGAAGAGGAGTTTTTGATGGGCTAAAATGCGGCATTCACCATACAGGCTCTTAAGAAAAGCCTTAGCCTCATTTGGGTCCCGTTAACCTCACGCGAAATAGTAAACTGCGTGGGTTTGCTTCCGATTCGTTCTGGCCTTAGTGTACCGGCGCCAAGTGTCTACTTATGCTGAATCTCCAAAAACTTGTCAAGACCTGCTAATGACAGTAAACTTGGTATTGTCCAATAAGGATGAGTGAATCAAATCCAAATATCGCGGAATTTCGTTTACCGGAAGAGCTTGACCTCCAACTCGGCGCCTGTCAAAATTGCTTGTGTCATCATAGATTGCTCTTGCCTTCAATTTTGGTTCTCGGCTTTTACATCACTGCAGCTTGACACTCGTGAAACATTATTCTATAGTGATGTATGTGTATCATTAATGGTGTAGTCTTCATTAAATTCATTCCCGAACTTCCAATTATATGAAGCGACTATTGAAAGCTGACTTCGCTGAATTAATGATTCCTCGATCGGCCTTCCTACTAATAGCGCTCTAGATTAAGCGTCATAATGAGCAGTTCAATTCCTTTCATCATCATCGCCGACGACAAAAAGGGGAATTGCCGCTGAGACTTATTGCCATTAGTCTTTCAGTCTAGATATCTTTCTTCATCTATCACACCACTCCTTTTCGTTGAATCTCGTTCAAGTAAGCTCAAATATCCTCTGCTGTCCATGAGTGTCCACATTCACTAACAGCTACCAACGCTGCTCTTTCCAGAAAATCTCATTGGGCATGAATAGAAATATGAAACGGGAGGAAGAGTTGCCAGTTCTTATCCAGGAGGGATTCTTGTTCATCACATTCATCTTCGTCGGATCCGTTCTTGGCCTAGCCGTTGATGGGGGCCCTATCATTTGGTTTTCACAATGGTCTCAGGTAAGCCAATATGGCTTTCTTGGCTTGTTTATTTTTGTTCGAATGATACTAAATATCGAAAGACGGAGCACTTGAACCGCTGCGGGCTGCCCCTGACATTGGATCAACGCATGGTGCCCATGACGGCCAGAATCGGCGCCATCTTTCTGGTGCTTGTGTACCTATTCAGGGGAATGGATTTGTTCTTTAAATGGTTTTCCGATCGACTTGAGAGGTAAGTTGCACCACTTTACTAAGAGTAGCACGCTGCACATATGAATGCGAGTAACATTTGATTTAGAAATTACGATGGAAATAGAAAAGCTTCTTCCACCACCTTTATCTTTTTCTATTTCGTTCTTCTCATTTTTCTCTTCTTAACCTTTTCCATTTTCTTCAAGGTCCTCTAAATATTATACGCAGATCCTCGTTGGACTTTTTGCTCGCTAGGCTTGCTTCCAAGGCTCTTGCTATGCATACTTCATTTGTCAGGCCATACACCCGCACTACCCCAAGAAGAACCGAAGATGTTGGAAGCAGAGAATGGTAAAGTTGACGTTGATGGCCTCTTTTACATCCAGAAAAGTGTGTTAAATATAACTCCAACGGACAATTATAGGTGGCATTCAAATGTTGATAGCATTTATAATCTAAGAGATCGGCCAACAAAGAGAATCCTAGAGGCCGTGCTATATGCTACCTAACGTTTCAAAAACACAATTAGGCCTGCTCATTTATTTTCCATTTCATTCTATTTTTTCCCCTAACTGGCTACTTAGTAATCGTGATTCGTGTCAACATACGCGGGTCCTCTCAATTTCTAGTAATTCGCGCACCCCTCTAGAGCGTACTCGGTCTAGTGTGTGAATATTGAGATGGATAGGTCTATTGGACTCTTATAACCTGAAACCACTGCAGTAGCTACACCCTTGCAACGTTCAGGATCAGAAACCATGTACCCAACAGAGATCTCAACTCAAGCAATACACCTTTTTTTAAACTCATAGGACTCAATGTTATAAAGTAGGCTGGCCGATAGAACAATGATCATGCATTCAATAAACTATACTAAAGCCAGCTTTGCAGATCAAGGAAATCATCCATGTTTCCAAACTCAATAGCACCAATGTCAAATTGAAAGTCTTGTAGGCCAGATTCCGGAGGGGCATCAAACGGCCCATCTCTGGCGTTTGCTTGTCCGCTGGCACCCTGTTCTGGCATTGATTCATGAGCGGCACGACCTGTACCGTCCCAATACTCTCGTGATGGTTCCGCTGGGTTTAATGTACTGTTCAATTCGGAATGGCGGCTATGCCTCATGGTCGCAAGTCTTCCAGGGGACAGTCCTTGTGCTTTGATGTTGTCTGAGGTAAGGCTGCTGAGATTTGAAAATGAGTGTTCACCCAATGAAGTCGTGTAAGAGTCATCTGGGGATTTCCCTTCCAGCTCGTATGTATCCAAATCTGGATAGCTACTATAGTCTTCCATCAACTTCTCTTGTATATGATGAGCGCTGGCTGGTAGAGTTGCGACCATGATCTGTAGATATCAATGTTAACTAAAGCGGAGGGTGTTAAAATGGTGAGGACATACGGTTAACATCACTTTCCATCGATGTGCAGGAATGCTGCGCATCGAAAGCCGATCGGAAATTTTCCTCGCCATTGCTAAGCATTTGCAAAAGGATTGCATTTGATGAGTGCCCCTTGATGCTAGAACGGCGTAGAAAAGCGTCAAAGAAGAGCTGAACAGAGCACGAGACACGATCCAGTTTGCACCATTCAGCAATCCCCTCTTGAACATGTCTTCGCATAACATCACAACGTTTTCACATGCTTGTATGCATATTGTTGCGAGCCAGTGAAGGTCCAAGTTTTCTGTGTTATTTTGAATGCTAGCTCTTTTCGTGAAATGCTGTAAGAATGGTCGATACAGATAAAGCTGCACATGTGCGTAGGATATGCATAAATTGAGCTGCTCACTATTAAACTTTCTATTAGACCAGTGCGATTGTCACAAGTTTAAGTCTAGACTTACGCTAGTAATTTCCGGTTGTCGGAAGGAGTCCCTAGCTTGAATTGCGCAGGAAGCTTTAGTGACCAGTCCTGAAGCTCGGCTTCAAGAGATTGCAAAGTATCAATTCCGACACTATATCGGGCAGGTCCTCCTGTGGTCGGAATTTGGAAGCATTTTTCGGAGTACATTAAATCTGCGATTCGATGAAATGTGGGTTGTAATTTTTGGTACATGTTCGCGGCAGTAATGAGGCAAAGCTCGCCATGTGGCTGACTCGTGATTCTTTTTCGCTCGATATATGTGTCGTTGATTTCTAAAAAGTCTTCCCCGCGGAATTCATTGCTGGTGAAAATTTTCGGGAGCCCACACTGCGCTGCAATGTCGTTTGTCAGAACCCATAGGCCACGGAAGAGTCTTTTACCGATTTCACGCGTGAGAAGGTCATGTTGATCCCCGAGAGTCTTATGAAGGCCCATTCGAATGGCGATTGATAATGCGGCACTTCCATATGTATAGCAGGTGAAGACTCGAGTGACCAGAACGCTGAAAAGAATTTTGAAGAATATAGCTTGTAGAGACACAATGTCCTTGCATTCCGCAAAGTTTTGCAGTTTCCTGCTCTGTTCGTAATAAGACGATCTGCAAAATATGTTAGATCAATAGATAGACAGCATTAAAGAAGACTTTACGCTTCTGCAAATATTTCCTTGGATTCTTCTCTGTGTGAATCATCACTGAGGCATCCGAAAGCAAGCACTGCATAGAAAAGTGCTAGGAAGCGCCATTCATGAGTGCTGTAGTGGCACTGCTCAAGCGTATAGATAAGATTGAAGGAGCTGTTGAAAGAAGGCCGATGAATCACCGAAAACAGTAACTGCGCATCTATTGCCGCGTCGATATACTTTGCTGCGGTGGCTTTTTCGGGGAGTTTAACTTCGGTCAATGATTCATCAGAAGTGTCGAGCAATCCCCGAACTTGAAACAAGTTAGGTAACTTGTTGTGCCCTGCATCAAAGTCCCATCCCCCCAATTCATCCTTGAAACCTTGAACAAATGTTCGGTCGGCAGAGTATCCTTGGAATTCTATATCTCCTTTCTCGGCAGAGTGCCATATCTTTGCAACCGGCTCAGTCACTATAGGAGTTCCGGTTGTCGAGGAATTCCCACCGGAGACCTCTTGGATACGATCTTGTGCGACAGAATTTTCAAGCTGTTGATCATTTACATTTGTCACTGATCGAGTTCTCCGCGGGTAAGATGTCTCGAGTGCTTGTACTCTGGTTTCAAGCACTTCAAGTCTGTGTGGAGAGACTTTTCTCCTCTTCCGTTGCCGCGCTGGCTCGGAATACGTACAATCTTTGAGGTCAGCATCTCATATATGTGCCTCGAATTAAAAGCACCACTTACCGTAAAATGAAGCGGTGCACTGGTTGCAGGGACTCACTTTATCACATCTTATCTTCCGGCGCCGGCAGCTATCGCAAGATATTTTCTTCCGTTCGTTTTGTTGCTGGGGACTTGAGGCCCTGTTTGATTGCGAATCATCGTGCAATGATTCACCTGTACCCCCTAAATTCAGTTGCCAAGATGCCATCTTTTCACTTGGAGGCTCGGTATTCCCCACTCGAGGTTAGGGACATGGACTCGTGAAGGTAGAATGTGAGGCGGAAGAAAAAGTGCTTTTGGTGCCCCACGCCCACCGATGCTCACAGCCGTGGTTCTTCAAGCGAAATTGGACATGAAACACCAATTATCAATCATCAATTGTGTAGATATAATGATGGACAGAAGGGGTGATGGAGTGAGTTCATCGGAGCGTGTATGTCGGGCGATGGGTCAAAGCGCCGGTATTATCATTACGCGGTAATTTACGAGCAATGCATTGGAGTCTATTAACTGTGAAATACTAGCAAGGAGCCAAGTCTATAGGGATACAAAAATATATGGACACAAGAATCACTTCGAGAGAAATTTATGAGAAACAGTAAATCAAAATTAAAACTTGCCCTTAAGCATTCCCAGCCACTATCAGATCTAGCCGATCAGAGATGATGGTTGAACCATGAAACCGCCTGGCTAAAAGCCTGCTCCTTTGCCCATTTTTGTTTAGCATCATTCAAGTCACACCGGACAGCAAATCCATGGCTGACTCCACTGTAAAGGTTGATTTGCCAGGGCTGTCCAGTTTTGATCAATACACCCTCGGACTCATGGCGCAATTCGGGTGTGTATACCGGGTCAATCTCTATCAGAGAAAGAAGCATTTAGCATAGGCAGTATTATTGACATCATATGGGAACTTACCGGCGGCGGCAATAGACAGAGGTCCTTTAATGGCAGACACGTCCTCAAAATTAAATCCTGATGGGTGTGCATTGTAGCCAGCATGGATCTGGCCTGATTCCAGGAAGCGGTTGACGTACTGAACGTATCCAGAAATTAATCATTTTGAAATTCCAAGCCCAGAGCCTTTGAGCAAGACCACTTACAATAGCCCCATAGCAATATCCTACGGCACCGATGACCTCAACAACAAGACTCTCCTTCATGTGCTTCAAGGTTGATGTGACGATAGGATCTGTTACTTCCGGGAGGTGTTTTGAAATCCATGTCGGCAAGTCGAACTTTCCGCTTTCTATCACGTCAACCGACACTTGATCTCCGTTGAATAGATCCGGTAGAACTGTCAAATAACCCTTCTTGGCAAACTCATCCGCCAGAAGCAGATTATTGTTGAAGAGACCGAAGATGTCTGATACGAAAAGGATTGCTTTCTTGGGATCTTGATTCACATCCGGAGTCGCAATGTATGTTTTCACTGGAATTTCGAGTCAAAAACAAAAACCCAATT
This sequence comes from Tympanopsis confertula, assembly GCA_026745395.1. NCBI lineage: Eukaryota > Fungi > Ascomycota > Sordariomycetes > Coronophorales > Scortechiniaceae > Tympanopsis > Tympanopsis confertula. Next base: position 10,401 of record JAOYNU010154261.1, read on the forward strand.
ATAAAAGAAGGATTATGAAGGTTAATTCAGTGTCATACCTCCATTGATATCCTGGAACTTCCCAGCGGGAGTCCCCTCATGCTTGAAGCCGGAGTAGCAGCAAGGAGCAGACATCTTGTCAATGTATCGGTCGGGAATGGTTAGAAAGAAAAAGATTATTTGCAAAGTCTTACTCCAAAGACCAGGATAACGATCTCGAATAAATAGGGGGTCTCGGAAACGACAGCACCGTTGACCGAAGCCAGCGCCATTTCATCTTGTCCGACCGTAGTCCATGTCAGTGTAATCTATGGTTATCGGTTGGTATTATTACACGCTAACCCAAAAAACGGGCATTTTCTTTCCCCGAGTCCGATCCGAACTCCGTCAGAACAGCAAGTCTTCACAGCCAGCCAATCATACCTACGGAAGCCCTACAGAGCGCATCCGTTTTTGGACTAACCGTTTTTACGGGGCTTCCACGGGGCCGATCTACAATCATGCCGCCGCCACCACGAAAATGCTGTCTGCACATAAAGTTGAACTTTGCACTTCTATTATGGACTCTAATCCATCCAACTCTTATTTATTCCAGATAACTCCGTCTTAAAGTCCAAAGATATTTGATCCCGACACTGGTACCAATTGAAAAAAGATCATTGCACTACAGATGAGCTCATCGAATAACATGAGCACCAATGTGAGCTTACCAGCATTCCACATAGGCGACAAGCAAGACTGATTGAGCTATCATGAACAGGAAAAATACTTCACAGACTTGCCGAATAATATCGTTGGATGGGAAGGGAAAGATGATCCAGAAAATCCTAAGTCAGTGGCCCAATTTGAGCGATTTAGTATTCCAGTTTCTGACCTCGGTTTAGAAACTACTCCAACCCCCGGAAATGGTTCTTACTATCATTGGTAAGCATGGTCTCACTAGTCAGGTATGGCTTCAGGGATAATCCTAATCAACATGTTTATTTTGCATCATGCTAATATCACGACAGTCCTTTTGGATCTTCCGTTTTCGCTGCTGGAGCCTCAACTGCTGCTCGTGAATTCCACGAAACCTCGCAAATCCTGACTACTTTGTCAGTCTCATGCTACGTGCTCGGATATGCAGTAAGTGCGATCAATACCTTCAACGACTCATGCTAATAGATCAATAAGGTCGGACCTATGTTTCTGTCGCCTCTTAGTGAACTGTTCGGTCGCAGAATTATCTTGAACCTCGCCACGGCTGTGTTTGTATTGTTTCAAATAGGCTGTGCCCTCTCGCCGAATATCTCATCGCTAATTGTATTCCGAATGATCACTGGAATGGGCGGGTCTGCTTGTCTGACAATTGGCGGTGGTGTCGTATCTGACTTGTTTGAGCCAGAGCAACGTGGCCTTGCAATGTCTGTCTTTTCATTCGGACCATTGTTTGGACCAACGATTGGTCCTATTTGCGGTGGTTTTATCACACAAGGGGCTGGATGGAGATGGGTGAGTATCTATCCTCCGTCTTTTAAGGCAAAAGCTAACATTAGAAGATCTTCTGGTCGCTCGCTATCGCCGGTGGCATATTCACTACATTCGTAATGATCTTTAACCGTGAAACAAATCCGGTGGTTTTTATTGAACGAAAGGCCAAGCGTCTACAGCAAGAGCTCGATCGACCTGACCTTCAGAGTTGTTACGATGCGGCAAAATCTGCCAAGTCGAGCAAAGCTCAATTCTTGTTACGGCAATTGGCGATGCCGCTCAGACTTCTATTCCGTTCCCCAATCATTTCAATCGTCGCGCTATACGTTTCTATCATATATGGAAGCCTCTATCTTCTATTCACAACAGTGACAGAAGTGTTCCAGGACATATATCACTGGAGCGTTGCCATCAGCTCGTTGTGCTACATTGGCGTCGCATTAGGCTTCTTTGCAGGGCAAATTTTCTTCGCCTTTACAAGCGACAGATTACTCATTCGCTTGAAAATAAGAAATAATGGAGTATTTGAGCCGGAAATGCGCTTGCCCCTGTCATTCATATTTGCACTCTGTGTGCCTGTCTCATTTTTCTGGTATGGCTGGTCTGTTCAAGCTCAGACTCATTGGATAGTCCCAATCATTGGGCTGTTTCCGTTCGGATTTGGCTGTGTTGGTATCTTTGGCACCTTCCAGACTTATGTCGTCGATGCATACCCGTTATATGCAGCCTCTGCAATGGCAGGCCTAACTACATGCAGATCTATGTTTGGCGCGTTCCTACCATTGGGTGGTCCCTTCATGTACAAGACACTTGGATATGGTTGGGGAAACTCCTTACTGGGATTTGTGACTTTGGCTGCCATTCCAATGCCGCTCATTTTCTATCGTTATGGACGGGTGCTACGAGAGAGAGCTGTGATTGAGAAAAAGAATTGATTATCGTTAGTTTAGTTCAGCGCTATGACAAAAGCACATACTAAAGTTTCCAGGCTTTTTGCATATAATATCAAATATTTCATGTTCTCCTCAGATACCCCTTCTTACTAGCGTTATCGATTCTATTTAGCCTTCGAGGATGGTGTGTCCAGGTACGCGGGAGGGAGAATACCCTCCAGGGCAGCCTTAATCTGGAGAGCTAATGTCCGCGAATGCCACCTGTGCTGCGAAGTGAACCCACCCATGATCCAGAAATTCTCAAGTTGCTTGTGTCTCTTCCACATTCCACAGATTTCACCCTCGGCATCTACACCCCACGTATTGTCCATACGAGAGGCAATTTCAGCCGGACCCAGATGATGCTCATTGACTCCATTTGACGTCCCATTCACAGGGGAAGCAGAGCTGAGAATTTCTTCCGCAACTTCGCTGACGTTCCTATCGGAGAAACCGGTGCACCACAACACTGCGTCTGTGTCAAAGTCACTGCCATCTGACATCTTCAATCCTGTAGTTGTATAGGCAACAGGCTCGACGCGAGCCCGCACGGCGACTTTACCCTCCGCAATGGTATTCGTATTTCCAACGTCCATGTAGTGGCCCCCAGCTGTCTCTAGTAAGTTGGATACTAGAGATTGGTTTGGATCACGGCTGTCGAGAACTGGAAAGCCGGCTTTCTCAAGCGCTGCATATCTTTCCGGCTCCTGGGATGCGAACATCTGGAACAGGCCGCGACCTAGTTGGCTGTCCACACAGGTGGGAAGGGAATTGAAAAGCTTATCGGCAAATTCAACTCCTCCGTCATATGCCCCCAAGCTGATCTGGTTGGTCACATACTCAGTGGGGACGATATAGGTTGGTGATCTGACGACAAGCGTAGTCTCGAGACCTGCGTCGTAGCAGTCCTGCATAACATCGAAGGCCGTATTTGCGGAGCCTACAACGACCACGGACTATTTTCGTCAGTATCATGTTTATTGGTATTTGGTAATTGGAGTTTTGGTGAATACCTTGATTCCCTGTTCTTTCAGTAGCTTCGCGTTTTGGAACTGTGTCGAATGGAGAACTGTTCCTTTGTAGAGGTCGCGATCACCAATCTGCGGCACATTGGGCTTTTGAGATCCAACACCTGTTGCCAAAGCAAGTTGCTTTGCGACAGCTTTACGCTGGCCACTTGGCGTCGAGAACTTAATTTGCCAAGTCTTTGAGTTCTCATCATACTGGGTGTGCTGGATCTGAGCAGAGTTGATCGTGTTCAGGTTGAAAGTCTCAACGTAACGACGGACTTGTGATGCCAAATCATCACGAGAAAGCAAATGAGGGGCTCGGATACTCTCGTCGTAGGCTTCTTTCTGTCAGCCACATACTATACTAACAGCTCGGCTTATTAAAGCAACTCACGCATATAGGGCATATCGCAAAATGATGTCGGGACGTGGAATCGCATGCAGTCGTACCGGAGAGCCCAATTGTCACCGGGGTGCTCGTTTCGCTCAACCATGACGCTGTCAACTCCAAGAGCCTTTAGTCGTGCTGATAAAGTGGCGGCACTGTCGAACAGTCAATATTGATGGGCGAGCAATGGTAGTGTATCATTTGGTCAAACCTACGCATTGCCACCGCCGATAATGAAAACATCAGCCTCCATATCTCCTTCTTGACCAAAGTCAGTTGCTGGAGATCTTAAAAGCTTCTCATCTTCATCTTTTACGTCAAGACTATCGAGTCTGGTGCTTAGAATCCAAATCTTCCAGGTCAATGATTTGTTGCCGTTCTCGTGAATGGGCAGTAGTATAATCTTTCCGCCGCAAGTAGCTCCTGGGAAATCTGTATGAAAGAAAATAGGACAATCGATGAGTTGCTTGGTAGTAGCAACTTCTCAGCACATTTATTTGCAACAGTATAGTTGATCGGAGCTTACCAGGACAGGGGTTGCTGGCATGAAAATAGCACCACCGTCAATCTCAAGGCCCTTAGGTATTCCCCGCAATTCTTTTGTCTCAAGGAAGCTAGCAGCAATGACATCGGGGCTATTGAATGTACGTAAATGATAAGTCAAAGCCAGCGAATCCTTCCAATACGCCTGGTCAGGATAAAAACAGTCTTCCAGTGCCTGGGCATTATTGGACGCTACAGCAGCATTGAACTGATCCAAGACAGCTTTGGCTTGCTTAGTTGCCTCATCGCCTACCATTGAATCCTGGTCTATCATTCCAGGAGTCAGGGTCGGTAAAGGCTGTTGATCCATCATTTTGCGGAGGTCACCTCGTGGGGGATACCCCACGCCATCTATGGCAGTTTGTTAGACAATCCCTGGCTTTACGATCAACAGAGTTAACGTGAAACTCACTGCCAGACATTTTTAATATATCAATTCCCGACCGAGAGGAACTTGCGCATCAAGAAAGGGGAGATGTCAAGATCAACTCCTTTCCGCGAAGCGAACATCTTACCCGGCTAAGAGTTAAGATCAACTAAGCACTAACAGTTAGTGAAATAGTGGATGCTCCAGGTCCAGACGCTCGGAACGGTGCTCTAGGTGCTCGTCCAGACCCATCTGAAACTTAGCGCGAAGGGCCGTTCACGCTCTTCCATGGATACGAAGGGGTCTTGGAGCTCTCCGCATTTTTGCTCGCTTAGATAGCAAAAGTCCGATGAGAAATATTTGGAATTGATCTCTCAAAAGTCCATAACAGAATCCGCCTTGAATTACAGATCACGACGTCAATACGAAGATCGGCAATTTCGTTTTCTCACGAGGCATAAGCGAGGTCAAACGGACACAATGCGGGACAAAAATGGATACCTCACCTGTCAAACGTCCCAAGAGTGGAACCAAGCCTCACGAAGGGTCCAGGCATCTCGTGCACCAGACTTCAGAAAAAAAGCACGGGGATCCCAATTGGCCGTAAAATGCACTTGGCGACGAATTGACCCGCAAAGGCTGTTTCTGCTGTCTTGTGATGGCCACTTCATGAAGCCTTTCCGATTCTCACGCAATCCACTGTGGATAGCAAGGCCCGCGGGGCTGCATATCCGCATCGCCGCCAGTGGTTGTTCGATTTTTGACAGCATCCACTCGTCCCGCCCTGTTGGGGCATTCTGATGTTCTGTAACAGCGAAAGGATCGAAATTAGGAGAATCTGACTGTTTTGCGCCGATACGTGCCAGGGGTTTCCCGACCCGCCCGCATGGAAAGTGATGGTGGCGGTATCTCTTACCTGGGCCTTGGGTGACCACGGTTCGTCTACCTGCTAGAGCTGTCAATTTTTAATATATTCTTGTTGGACTTCCCTTAGCAGGCTCGTTTATATGTTCTGGTGGCATTCCCAGGTCTCCGATAGACCTTGCTCGTTCTTTCCTTCGTTCGTTTTGTGATCTTTCGTTGCGTTTATAAGTCTTCAGACACACCAGGGCGTTTCTTGCCGATCACATCATGTCGCCAGAGATGCTGGAGGCGCTGCTGGCAGCGCCAGCTCTTCCACCGCCAGAAGGCGTCACTCCCAACTTTGAGAATCCTCATAATGCAAATGGCTTGGCTTGGTTTGTGACGACTATCTGTATGGTTGTCGCTACATTCTGTCTCTGTCTTCGAGGGTTTGCTCGAATGTGGTTAGAGAAGAGAGTCGGTATTGAAGAAGGTAAATTCTTGCAGTGTTTCTTCCATGGAAGTAATGTAACTGACATTTTATAGTCCTCATGATTCTCGCATATGTATGCCTCGCTCGCCACTTTCACCTCGAATGATGCTAACACGCACAGGGAGCCTACTGGGGAACCGCCTATGCTGGATACTCGATGATTTACACTCCTGGCTACTTTGTACACACTTGGGATCTTCATAATAAGGATCTTGTTAAGCCACTCTACGTAAGTCTAACAGATATTCCTTCGGGCTTGATTGAATGATAATAACCCTTCGCAGTTGATTCTAGTATACGGCTCCGCATACTCTGCGACTCTCCCTTTGATAAAGACCGCAATCTTGTTAGACTGGTGCCGTGTCTTCGTGCCGATCGATCGAATGAAGAGTTTATTTTGGTGGGGCTGCGCATGTGTGATTACGCTCCAATGCCTGTGGGGGGTACTGTGCGTGCTGCTGTTAAATCTGCAATGTAGGCCTCACGAGGCTATTTGGAAGTTCTATCTTCCAAGCAAATGTTATAGCCTCCCAGACGTGATGCTCACCTCAGCTACGGTGCAAGTCGTCTCCGACGTTACTATGTTCCTCTTGCCACAGCGTATCATCTGGGGATTGCAGATGAACTGGCAAAAGAAGTTGGGAGTATCTGTCATCTTTGGTGTCGGTCTTCTGTAAGTTGTTCGACTCGATGCCCAAACTTATCATTTAAGCATCCTCTTCATTTTACCACGGTTAGCTAACAGTTCTATTTCAGTGCCGTGGTTGCTGCTTGCTTCCGTCTCGCGCATACTGTCCAATTTGCCCAGGAATCAGACAGCATGTACCTTATTGGGCCTCTTCTGTTCTGGGCATGTGCTGAGATGACCTGTGGCTTCTTCATCTTGAGTATGCCTTGTCTCTCCAAGCTTATAATCGAGTCTGGGTTGCCTCGGCGAATCAGGGTTGCCTTTGGCTACGCCAGTAACCCCAACAGCAAGGCGTCAAGCAAGCCTGTAGAGTCTGGTCCCCGATCGGGTCGCTCTGACTCGCGTCCTATCAAGCCTTACTGGATGGCGACTGAAACCACATGGTCCAGGCTTGAAGAGGGCGACATCGCTTTGGAAAACAACCCACAGCCGGCTTCTGAATCTCAAACAAATCTTCGCAGTGGAAGCTTGTTGCGTAAAGATCCCAAGGGAGCTGTTCAGGTGACACGCACAATCGACGTCTCTGTGAGCGATTCTCACTCTAAAAGCGAGCGCGGGAGCCCTAGGGCCTGGATGTGATAGCCTCGTGAGACTAGCTCCTGCACCCACGAGGATAAATCTTCAATAGAAAATTTGACATGATTTCACATTTGCATAATTCTAGCGCGTAAATCATGCAAGTTGTAACTATTTTAGGGCTCAAGCAAATAAAATGTGGGCATTGCAGGACTCGATGCAAATCAATTGCGGTCTGGAATCCCTCCGCCCGGCTTATTCTTGAGTTCTCATTGGTGACGAAGGAGTAACTAGCATTGGACTGCTCGCACTTCCGCGCCGGTAATTGGTCAGACTCATAGTTGTGGGGATTAGCTCGTTTATTCAGATCGGATGCCTTTGGAAAGATCGGGTGGTTGTGATAGTTCGCCCGAGTCCGATGCATGAGATCTTCGACGCCGCCATGCGCCGAGATTATAAATTTCATCCCTTGATCCGTTTTTGTTTCTACAAGATTCATCTACTCAAACCATAGCCTTCACGGTGCAATAGCAAATTCCTTTCCTCATCTTCTGACTATACTTCTCGAAATGGGACTTGACTACGATATTGATAAGGAGACGCCCAGTCTCACTGGGAAGACTTTCTTCATAACCGGAGGTGTGTTATCCCTAGTTTACCATCATCAGGACAAGTTCCTCTAACAACAGATCAGGAACTGGAGGTCTCGGCGCACAATCAGCACAGCACTTAGCCAGACACGATGCTTCAAATATCTATATCAGTGGCCGCAACAGAAATAATGCCGAGAAAATAATTGAAAAGATCCGTGCATCTGGCTCAAAGACAAAAGTTACATTCGTCGAGTGCGATCTTTCATCTTTGGCTTCAGTCAAACGTGCTGCAGAGACCTTCATCGCTCAGTCCCCCGAGGGTTTAGATGTCCTGATGTGTGCTGCAGGAATCATGGCAGTTCCACCAGGTCTCACATCCGATGGATATGAGATACAGTTTGGAACGAATCATCTCGGACACGCTCTTTTAATCAAAAAGCTTCTTCCTCTCCTGAAGGAGAAAGCCAATCAAGGAAAAGACCCTCGAATGGTGATTCTTACATCCCAGGCCTGGGCTGGACATCCACGCAGCGGTGTTTCTTTCGACGATTTACGTACGACGCAAGAAAGCTGGTTCATGGGCACCTGGTTCCGCTACTCGCAGAGCAAGTTTGCGAATCTAGTCTACGTGCGTGAACTAGCGAAGCAGTATCCGGAGATTACTACGGTTTCAATCCACCCTGGTGTCGTTCAAACTGATCTTGTTGATACGTTGAGGCCCCAGCATAGAGCTTTTGTCTGGGCAGTCACATGGTGGAAGATGTTGCAGCCGCATGAAGGCGCATATAACCAGACTTGGGCTGCTACTACGGACAAGAAGAACATAGTTCAGGGTGGCTACTATGAGCCGGTGGGTAGGCTTGAGGACAAATCTTTGGACTGTATAGCGAAGGATGAGAAGTTTGCGACAAGGCTGTGGGAATGGACTGAGGAAGCGTTGAAGGAGTACTAGTCAATTAATTTTCGTACTTTGCTAAATTAAAGTCCTCAATGCAGTGATAATTTACATCTACACCTACAAATGATATGATCTTGAAGGTCTGAGTAGAATACTGTACCGGACTTAGATTTGTCTGGATTACTCTCGCAAATGACTGAATCACGGGGTGGTTTGAACAATATTATACATGGCTATGATACAGGACTATGATACACTACTCCTTCTTTACTTCACTTTCCTGGGTCGCAGGCTGACCGCCTCCTTCATCAGCAGCAACACGAGTGAGGATGTACTTCTCAATTGCCTCCTTTGCCTTTTCAGGGTTCATCAATTCCTCCTGTGTAACCGCTCCACTCGTAAGCGCTTCCCTGCCAAGTGCAATCCCACATTCAAACCACAGATTCTGCAGGTAGCTTCGTTGGGAAGCAGGAAGTGTTTCGGTGCCGGCGATTTGCGGGTCAGCTACCTGAAGGCAGCGCATGATAGCGAGCAAAGCTGGGTTTTCCAGTGCCACGGGTGTTGGCTCTCGCTCCATCATGGGAACGCATTCGTATAGACAATCGCGAGCTCGCTTTTCATCCCCCAGATG
>JAOYNU010154482.1:0-19714 GCA_026745395.1 Tympanopsis confertula
TACGCTAGTAAAACTCCCTAAATATACTACGTTTAGTACCTAAGATTCTCTAATTTAGCCCGTAATAATAACTATAGTTAAATTTCGATTTTTAGTTTTAAAAGTAGAATTTAATCGAAATAGAATAGCTAGATCGTAATAAAATATAAATACTAAAGTTATAATTCTTTTATAAATACTACTTTTATATTTCTATTAATAGATATAAATTAATACTAAAGTAATTCTTTTATAACTTCTAGGCTTTAATCTTTAAATTACTTTAATTCGTAGTAGTAGATAAGTATAAATATATTATATATAATTTATCCGGCTATTAAGTACCGGATCTCTACCTAAAGAGGATTAGGATAGTAGCTAGTAGGTAAAGTTTATATACGCTAGTAAAACTATTCGCTAAATATCTATATTTAGCCCTAAGATTATACTATTCCTATAATAACTAGTTTCTAGAATTTTGAAATTTAAAAAATATAATTTTAACGAAATAAAATATACTTCTATTTCTATTTTAAAAGATCGTAATAAAAAGTAATACTAAAGTAATAATTCTTTATAACTTAGTCTTTAATCTTTTATCTCTTAGGTTCTAAGTTTTATTCGTAGTAGTAGATAATAACTTATAAATATAATATAACGGGTATACGTATAATTACCGGCGGTTAAGTACTAGAACTCTACTTAAAGAGGCTAGGTAAAGATACTAGTTAGGTAATAAGAATATATACTAGTAAAACTACCTAAATACCTGAGATTATACTACTCTAGCCGTAATATTATAACTATTTTCCGGAATTTCGAGTTTTAAAAATATAATTTTAACGAAATAAAAAATACTTCTATTTTATTTAATTAAAGATTATTATAAAAAGGAATAATTACTAAAGTAATAATTCTTTTATAACTTCTAGGCTTTAAAGTTCTTTTAAATACTTCTAAGCCTATTCGTAGTAGGAGATAAGTAGGTAAAAGTATATAAGCTAGTAAAACTACTTAAATATACTATATTTAGCCCTAAGATTACTTACTCTAACCGTGATTATAACTATAGTTTCCGGAATTTCGAGTTTAATTAAATTTAAAGTATATCTTATTTTAAATTAAAATTATACTTTTAAAATTATATTTTAGATTATAAAAGTAAGACTAAAGTAATAATTTATAACTTCTAGGATTCTATTTTAATCTCTTAGGTTCTAAGCTTTATTTATAGTAGTAGATAAGCTTATAAATATATAAGTATAATCCGGCTATTAAGTACTTAGTCTATACCTAAAGAGGCTAGGGAAAGTAACTAGCCGGTAAAGAGATATACGCGTAAAACTCTAAATATACGTTTTATTTAAGCTTCTTAAATCTAGCTTATAATAATAACTATAGTTAAATTTCGATTTTTAGTTTAAAAGGTAAATAATCGAAATAGATTTTAATTTTAAATATAAAAAGTTATACTAAGTAATAATCTTTTATAACTTAGGCTAATCTTATCTCTTAAGCCTTATTCGTAGTAGTAGATAAGCTTATAAATATAATATAACGGGTATAATATATAATTACTCCGGCTATTAATCTATATCCGGGTCTGATCTATACCTAAAGAGGCTATGGATAGTCGCTGGCTAGTATATTAAGAATATACGTTACTAAACTCCTAAATATAATACCTAAGATTACTCTAGCCGTAATATAATAACTAGTTTCCGGAACTTTAAGTTTAAATATTATTTTAACGAAATATACTTCTATTTCTATTTAATAGATCGTAAAAAGTAATACTAAAGTAATAATCTTTTTATAACTTCTAGGCCTTAATTATTTATCTCTTATATTCTAAGCTTTATTTATAGTAGTAGATATATAAATATAATATAACGGGTATAACTATATAATTAATCCACTATATTAAGTATATCCGGATCTAGTCTATAACTAAAAAGGCTAGGGATAGTCGCTAGTCAGCTAACGAGTATATACGCTAGTAAAACTCCCTAAATATACTACGTTTATATATAAGATTACTCTAATAATAACTATACTAGAATTTCGAGTTAGTTTAAATTTAAAAGTATAATTTAAATCGAAATAATATTAATAGACTTTTATTTTTAATAGATAGAATAAAAATAATAATAATATAATAATTCTTTTATAACTTAGGCTTTAATCTTTTATCTCTTAGGTTTTAAGCCTTATTCGTAGTTATAGATAAGCTTTTAATTATAATATAACGGTATAACGTATAATTATTCGGCTATTAAGTACCCGATCTCGTCCTGAAGAAGCTAGGGACAGTCGCTGGCCAGTATATAAGGAGTATACGCTAGTAAACTCCTAAATATAATACCTAAGATTACTCTAGCCGTAATATAATAACTAGTTTCCGGAACTTTAAGTTTAGTTAAAAATATAATATTAACGAAATAAAATATACTCTTATTTCTATTTTAATATAAATGTTGAATTAATAATTCCTTTATAACTTCAAGGCTTTAATTTTATCTCTTATGCTCTAAGCCTTAATTATAGTAGATAAGCTTTTAAATATAATATAACGGTATAACGTGTGTTCAATTAGCTATCAAGAACCGGATCTCTTCCTGAAGAGGCTAGGGATAGTCGCTGGCCTGTATATAAGGAGTATACGCTAGTAAACTCCTAAATATAATACCTAAGATTACTCTAGCCGTAATATAACAACTAGTTTCCGGAACTTTAAGTTTAGTTAAAAATATAATATTAACGAAATAAAACATACTTCTATATCTATTCAATCGATCGTAAAAAGTAATACTAATAATTCCTTTATAATTTCTAGGCTTTAATTTTTATCTCTTATGCTCTAAGCCGTATTTATAGTTGATAAGCTTATAAATATAACGTATGACGTCTGATCCAGCTGTCAAGCACCGGATCTCCAACTGAAGGGGCTAGGGACCGTAACTGGCCAGGTAATGAGCATATACGCAGTAAAGCTCCATAAATATACTACGTTTCACCTAAGAATTGTCTACTGTAGCCGATATAGTAACTATAGTGAATTTCGAGTTTTACTTTAAAAGTATATTTTAATTCGATGAAAATTACTTTTATATTTCTATTTTTAAGAGATCGTAAATTAATACTAAAGTAATTCTTTTATAACTTAGGCTTTAATATTTAAATACTTCAAATTCGCAGTAGTAGATAAGCTTATAAATATATGTCCGTGTGATTAATCGGCTATCAAGCACCGGATCTCGTCTTAAAGAGGCTAGGGACAGTCGCTGGCCAGTATATAAGGAGTATACGCTAGTAAACTCCTAAATATAATACCTAAGATTACTCTAGCTATAATATAATAACTAGTTTCCGGAACTTTGAGTTTAGTTAAAAATATAATATTAATAAAATAAAATATACTTCTATTTCTATTTAATCGATCGTAAAAAGTAATAATTCCTTTATAGCTTCTAGGCTTAATTTTTTATCTCTTATGCTCTAAGCTTAATTTATTGTAGATAAGCTTTTAAATATAATATAACGATAAAACGTGTGATTAATCGGCTATTGAGTACCGGATCTTCTCCTGAAGAGGCTGGGCACAGTTTCTGGCGAGTATATGAGGAGTATACGCTAGTAAAACTACTCCTACATATACGTTTATACCTACGATTACATACTAATATATATTAACTATAGTGAATTTCGATTTTAGTTTAAATTTAAAAGTATAATTTAAATCGAAATAAAATAAAATATTATTTTTAATAGATCGTAAAAGTAATACTAAATAATTCTTTATGACTTAAGCTTTTATTTTTTATCTCTTAAAATAGGTTCTAAGCCTTATTCGTAGTAGCAGATAAGCTTATAATATAATATAATAGTATAACCGGGTAATCCGGCAGTTAAGCATATCCGGATCTGATCTCAACCTGAAGAGATTAGGTACAGTAGCTGGCCAGGTAAAGAGATATACGCTAGTAAAACTCCTTAAATATACTACATTTACTACCTAAGATTACTCTAGCCGTGATAATAACTATAGTGAATTTCGAGTTAGTTTAAATTTAAAAGGAATTTCAATCGAAATAGACTTTATTTTTAATAGATCGTAATAAAAATAAAGATAATATTTTTTGAATATTCTAGGCTTTAATATTTATCTTTTAAATTAAGTTTTAAGCCTTTTGTAGTAATAATAGCTTATAATATAACGGGTATAAGTAATTAGTCCGGCTATATCTAAATCTCCCTAAAGAGCTAGAAAGTAGCTGGCCACGTAAAGAGCATATACGCTAGTAAAACTCCTAAATATAATAACTAAGATTACTCTACTATAATATGATAACTATAGTAGAATTTCGACTAAAATAATTTTAATCAAAATAGACTTTTATTTTTAATAGATCGTAATAAAAATAAAAGTAATAATTTTTTAAAATTTTCTGGACTTTAATCTTTATCTCTTAAATTAAGTTTTAAGCCTTTCGTAGTAATGATAGCTTATAATATAACGGGTATAATTGATTGATCTGACTTTATCCGGATCTCTATCTGGGGAGGCTCGGGATAGTAGCAGGCCAGGAATGAATATGCGAGTAATCTAAATATAATACCTAAGATTACTTACTCTAGCCGATATAATAACTATAGTGAATTTACTTTTAAAGGTATAATTTTATCGAAATAGACTTTTATTTTTAATAGATTATAAAAAAAAAGTAATAATTCTTTTATAACCTGGGTTTAATATTTTATCTCTTATTATTCGTAGAGATAAGCTTATGAATAATAAGAAGGGTATAACGTGTGATTGATCCCGCTGTCAAGCTATATCCGGATCTGGTCCGTACCTGAAGAGGCTAGGGATAGTAGCTGGCTAGGTAAAGAGCATATACGCTAGTAAAACTCCTTAATATACTACGTTTATATATAAGATTACTCTAATAATAGCTATAGTGAATTTCGAGTTTTACTTTTAAAAGTTAATTTTATCGAAATAACTTTTATTTTAATAGATCGTAAAAAGTATACTAAAGTAATAATTCTTTATAACAGGCTTTGATCTTTTATCTTATTAATTGCCTCTAAGCCTTATCGTAGTAGAGATAATAGTATAAAAATATAATATAAGGGTATAACGTGATTGATCCAGTGTCAAGTATTGGATCTTCCCCTAAAGAGGTTAGGGAAAGTAGCTGTCCAGGTAAAGATTATATACGCCAATAAAACTCTACCTATACTAGGTTTAGCCCTAAGATTACTCTAGCCGTGATAATAACTATAGTGAATTTTGATTAAAACTATTTTAATCAAAATAGACTTTTATTTTTAATAGATCGTAAAAAGTAATACTAAATAATTCTTTATAACTTAGGCTTTAATCTTTTATCCATTATAAGCCTTATTCGTAGTGATAAGCTTATAAATATAATATAACGATTATCCAGCTGTCAAGTACCGGATCTATACCTGAAGAGACTAGGGACTATAGCTGGCCAGTAAAGAGATATACGCTAGTAAACCCTAAATATACTACGTTTCACCTAAGATTACTTACTCCAGCGATATAATAACTATCGAATTTAAGTTTTACTAAGTTAAATTTATCGAAATAGGCTTTTATTTTTAATCGTAAAAGTACTAAAGTAATAATCTTTTATAACTTAGGTTTAATCGTTTCTCTTAAGCCTTATTCGTAGTAGATAAGCTTATAAATATAATATAACGTATAACGTGTGATCCGACTATTAAGGACCGGATCTCCACCTAAAGAGGCTAGGGACAGTCGCTAGTAAGAGTATATACGCTAGTAAAACTCTAAATATAATACCTAAGATTACTTTAGCCGTAATAATACTATTATGAATTTCGATTAAAAGTAATTTTAATTAAAATAGACTTCTATTTTAATTAAATAAAAGTAATATTTTTTGAAACTGTCTAGGCTTTAATCTTTATCTCCTAGCCTCATTCGTAGTAGATAAGCTTATAAATATATAACGTGATCCGGCTATCAAGCACCGGATCTCCACCTGAAGGGGCTAGGGACAGTAACTGGCCAGGTAATGAGCATGTATGCTAGTAAAACTCCAAATATAATACCTAAGATTACTTACTCTAGTCGATAAAATAACTATAGTGAATTTACTTTTAAAAGTATAATTTTATCAAATAGACTTTTATTTAATAAAAGTGATATTTTTAAACCTTTCTAGGCTTTAATCTTTATCTCTTAAGCCTTATTCGTAGAGATAAGCTTATGAATATAATATAACGTATAACGTGATTATCCAGCTCTCAAGTATCGGATCTCCACCTGAAGAAGCTGTGGACAGTAGCTGGCCAGGTAAGGAGCATATACGCTAGTAATACTACTTTCTAAATATACTACGTTAAGCCCCTAAGATTACTCTACTAATATATAATAACTATACTAGAATTTCGAGTTTTATTTAAAAGTATAATTTTATCGGAATAGACTTTTATTTTTAATCGTAAAAAGTAATACTAAATAATTCTTTATAACTTGGCTTTAATCTTTTATCTATTAAAAGCCTTATTCGTAGAGCTTATAATATAATATGACGTATGACGATTATCCGGCTGTCAAGTACGGATCTCCACCTGAAAAGGCTAGGGACAGTACTGGCCAGGTAAAGAGATATACGCTAAAACTCTAAATATACGTTTTACCTAAGATTAGCTAATATAATAACTATTAAATTTAAGTTTTACTTTTAAAAAAGTATAATTTTATCGAAATAGACTTTTATTTTAATAGATTATAAAAATAAAATTAATTTATTTTATAACTTGGGTTTAATCTTTTATCTCTTAATAGGTTCTAAGCTTATCGTAGTAGAGATAATATTATAAATATATAATATAAGGGTATAACGTGATTGATCAGGCTAGTACCGGATCTTTTCCTAAAGAGATTAGGGATAGTAGCTGTCCAGATAAAGATCATATACGCCAATAAAAGTCTCCTTATTCTACGTTTACACCTAAGATTACACTCTAGCCGTGATAATAACTATAGTGAATTTCGATTAAAAATAGTTTTAATTAAAATAGACTTTATTTTTAATCGTATACTAAGTAATAATCTTTTATAACTTAGGTTTAATCTTTTATCTCTTAGGCCTTATTCGTAGTAGTAGATAAGCTTATAAATAATAAGACAGGTATAACGTATAATTGATCCGCTACGTCAAGCATATCCGGATCTGGTCCGTACCTGAAGAGGCTAGGGACAGTAGCTTGCCAGGTAATGAGCATGTACGCTAGTAAAACTCCTAAATATAATACCTAAGATTACTTAAGCCGTGGTAATACTATAGTGAATTTCGATCAAAAGTAATTTTGATTAAAATAGACTTCAATTTTAAATTAATTATAATAAAAATAAAAGTAATATTTTGAAATTTCTAGGCTTTGATCTACATCTCTTAAATTAAGTTTTAAGCCTTTCGTAGTAATAATAGCTTATAATATAACGGGTATGACGTGATTGATACGGCTTTTAAGCACGGGTCTCCACCTGAAGAGGCTAGGTATAGCTACTAGGTAAAGAGATATACGCTAGTAAACTCCTAGATATAATACTTAAGATTACTTTATTCTAGCCGTGATATAATAACTATAGTGAATTTAGTTTTAAAAGTATAATATTATCTAAATAGACTTTTATTTTTAATAGATCGTAATAAAAAGTAATAACTCTTTATAACTTGGGTTTAATCTTTTATCTCTTATAAGGTAGTAGTAGATAAGCTTATAAATATATATAACGTATGACGTGATAGCGGCTGTAAAGTACCGGATCTCCACATGAAGAGGCTTGGGACAGTAGCTGGCCAGGTAAATAGATGTACGCTAAAACTCTAAATATACGTTTTACCCAAGATTACTAACTCTTGCCAATATAATAACTATTAAATTTGAGTTTTACGTTTAAAAGTTAATTTTATCGAAATGGACTTATTTTTGATCGTAAAAGTACTAAAGTAATAATTCGTTATAACTTGGGCTTTAATCTTTTATCTTATAAATTACTTCTAAGACTTATCGTAGTAGAGATAATAGTATAAAAATATAAGGGTATAACGTGATTAATCCGGCTGTCAAGGACCGGATCGCTACCAAAAGAGGTTAGGGACAGTAGCTGTCCAGGTAAGATCGAATACGCTAATAAAACTCTCCTATACTCGTTTAGCCCTAATGTTACTCACTCTAGCCGTGATAATAACTATAGTGAGTTTCGATTAAAAGTATTTTAATTAAAATAGACTTCTATTTTTAATCGTAAAAGTATACTATAGTAATAATTATTTATAACTTGGCTTTAATCTTTATCTCCTAAGCCTTATTCGTAGAGATAGCTTATAAATATAATATGACGTATATGACGTGATTAATCCGGCAGTTAAGTATATCCGGATCTGGTCCACACCTGAATAAGCTAGAGACAGGAGCTGGTCAGGTCAAGATATATACGCTAGTAAAACCTAAATATACTACGTTTATATATAAGATTACACTAATAATAACTAGTGAATTTCGAGTTAGTTTAAATTTAAAAGTTAATTTTATCGAAATAACTTTTATTTTAATAGATTATAATAAAAATAAAAATAATTTTTTTGAACTTCTAGGCTTTAATGTTTATCTCTTAAATTAAGTTTTAGGCCTTTTGTAGTAATATTTATCTCTTAAATTAAGTTTTAAGCCTTTCGTAGTAATAATAGTTTATAATATAACGGGTATAAGTGATTGATCCGGCTCTATCCGGATATCTACCTAAAGAGGATTGGGATAGTAGCTGGCCAGAAGAGAATATAGAAGTAATCTCAATATAATACCTAAGATTACTTACTCTAGCCGATATAATTGAGTTTTACTTTTAAAAGTATATCGAAATGACTTTTATTTTAATAGATCGTAATAAAAAAGTAATAATTCTTTATAACGTGGGTTTAATCTTTTATCTCTTAAATTGGTTCTAACCTTATCGTAGTAGAGATAATAGTAAATATAATGGTATAGTGAATATAAGGGTATAACGTGATTGATGCGGCTATAAAGTACCGGATCGCTACCTAAAGAGGTTAGGGACAGTAGCTGTCCAGATCAAGATCATATACGCCAATAAAACTACCTATACTACGTTTAGCCTTACACCCTAGCCGTAATAATAACTATAGTGAATTTCGATTAAAATAATTTTAATTAAAATAGACTTTATTTTTAATCGTAAAAAGTTATACTAAGTAATAATTCTTTATAACTTGGGTTTATCTTTATCTCTTAAGCTTATTCGTAGTAGATAAGCTTATAAATATAATATAACGTATGACGTGTGATCCGGCTATTAAGGACCGGATCTCCACCTAAAGAGGCTAGGAGAGTCGCTGGCCAGTACATAAGGAGTATACGCTAGTAAACTCTAAATATAATACCTAATATTACTCTACTAATATAATAACTAGTTCGGAACTTTTAATATAATTTTACGTATACTTCTATTCTATTTAATAGTGTAAAAGTATACTAAAGTAATTCTTTATAACTTGGTTTATCTTCTCCTAAGTCTCGTAGAGATAGCATATAAATTCCGGAACTTTTAGTTTATTTAACGAAACATACTTTTATTTTAATAAAAAGTAATAATAATTCTTTTAAACTTTAATCTTTTATCTCTTATTCGTAGTAGCTTATAAATATAACGTATAACGTGTGATCGGCTGTCAAGCTATACCGGATCTGGTCCACACCTGAAGAGGCCAGTAGCTGGCCAGAGCATATACGCTAGTAAACTAAATATACTACGTTTACACCAGATTACTCTTGATAACTATAGTGAATTTCGATTAAAAACGAAATAGACTTTTTTTAAAGTATACTGAAGTAATCTTTATAACTTATCTTTTATCAAGCCTATTCGTAGAGCTTATAATATATAACGTGATTGATCGTAAAAGTATACTAAAGTAATTTTTTATAACTTAGGCTTTAATCTTTTATCTCTTTAGTTCTAAGCCTAATTCGTAGTAGAAATAATAGTATAAAAATATAATATAAGGGTATAACGTGATTGATCCGGCTGTCAAGTACCGGATCTCTACCTAAAAAAGCCAGGGAGAGTAGCTGTCCAGGTAAGGTTATACGCCAATAAAACTCTACCTATACTACGTTTAGCCCTAAGATTACTCTAGCCGTAATAACTATAGTGAATTTCGAATTTTAGTTTTTGTCACAGCTGAGAGCGTAGTGACAGGGAGGATCTCGGAGTATTAGTACGACCTAGGGGGTAGGACACGTGACCCGACGCGAGGGACGGAACGGGACACGTAATCCAATACAAGGGGTAACGCGTAGGAAAAAGGGGCTTAAAAAGGGGGGCTACGACGCGTAGAAAAGACCCTTCTCTTCCTAAGAATATTATTCTCGTTAAGTTAGACCGTAAGGTTAGAGAATAAGAGATACGCAACCTGAACTACCTCTTCCTACGCATACCTAGTCACTCCCTACGTAGCTCTGCTACACACGTACGCCGGTTCTAACCGTGACAGTTTTAAAAGTATAAAATTAATCGATAGACTTTTATTTTTGATCGTAAAAGGTATACTAAAGAAAGTAATAATTCTTTATAACTTAGGATTTAATCTGTTATCTCTTAAACCTTATTCGTAGTAGATAAGCTTATAAATATATAACGTATAATTGATCCGGCTATTCCCCACCGGATCTCCACCTGAAGAGGCTAGGGATAGTAGCTGGCTAGGAGAGAATATACGAGTAATCCCTAATATAATACCTAGATTTCTTACTCTAGCCGATATAATAACTATTAAATTTGAGTTTTACTTTTAAAAGTTAATTTTATCGAAATGACTTTTAATTTTAATCGTAATAAAAATAAAAGTAATAATTTTTTAGGACTTTCTAGGCTATAATCTCTATCTCTTATAAGGTAGTAGTAGATAAGCTTATAAATAATAAGACGGGTATAATATATAATTAATCCGCTACGTCAAGTATATCCGGACCTGGTCCACAACTGAAAATGCTTGGGACAGTAGCTCGCCAGTAAAGAGATGTACCCTAGTAAATCTCTACCTAAAATATACTACGTTTATAGCTAATATACTAATAACTATACTGGAATTTCGAGTTAGTAAATTTGATAGTAATTTCAATCGAAATAAATAGACTTTTATTTTTAATAGATCGTAAAAGTATACTAAAGCAATAATTCTTTATAGCTTTGATCTTTTATCTCTTTAGTTCTAAGCCTTATCGTAGTAGAGATAATAGTAAATATAACGGGTATAACGTGATTGATCCGGCTGTCAAGTAACGGATCTCTACCTAAAGAGGTTAGGGACAGTAGCTGTCCAGATAAGGTTATAAAACTCCACCTATACTACGTTTAGCCTAAGATTACTCTAGCCGTGATCATAACTATAGTGAATTTTGATTAAAGTATTTTAATCAAAATAGACTTTTATTATAGATCGTAAAAAGTAATACTAAATAAATCTTTATAACTTAGGCTTTAATCTTTTATCTCTTAATCCTTATTTGTAGAGATAAGCTTATAAATATAATATAACGTATGACGTGATTATCCAGCTTTAAAGTAACGAATCTCCACCTGAAGAGGCTAGGGACAGTAGCTGGCCAGGAAATATACGCTAGTAAACTCCTAAATATACTACGTTTCACCTCAGATTACTTACTCTAGCGATATAATAACTATTGAATTTATTTTTACTTTTAAAAGTTAATTTTATCGAAATAGACTTTTATTTTTAATCGTAAAAAGTTATACTAAGTAATAATTCTTTTATAACTGAGGCTTTAATCTTTTATCTCTTGAGCGTAGTTAAGCTTATAAATATATAACGTGTGATTGATCGGCTACAAGCGGATCTCCCTGAAGAGCGGGACAGCTGGAGAGATGTACGCTAGTAACTCCTATACTACGTTTCACCTAAGATTACTCCTAATAACTATAGTGAATTGAGTTTTACTTTGAAGTATAATTTTATCGAATAAATAGGTAGTAGGTCCGGGAGTCCAGTACATAATAGTAGGTCTAGTAGGTCCAGTACTAGTAAGTACCACAACAGTAGGAGTCCAGTGCTACTACAGTAGGAGACCAGGAGTCCAGTAATAGGGTCCAGTAGGTCTAGTACTAGTAGGTCCAGTACTATAACAGTGGGAGTCCAGTACTATAATAGTAGGAGTCCAGGAGTCCAGTAATAGGGTTTAGTAGGGCCTAGTAATAGGGTTTAGTAGGGTCTAGTAGGTCTAGTACTAGGGTCCAGTACCACATAGTAGGAGTCTAGTACTACAATAGTAGGAGTCTAGGAGTCTAGTAATAGGGTCTAGTAGGGTCTAGTACTACAACAGTAGGAGTCCAGTACTACTACAGTAGGAGTCCAGGAGTCTAGTAATAGGGTCTAGTAGGTCTAGTACTAGTAGGTCCAGTACTACAATAGTAGGAGTTCAGTACTATAATAGTAGGAGTCCAGTCTAGTAATAGGGTTTAGTAGGGTCTAGTAGGTCCAGTAGGTCCAGTAGGTCCAGTAGGTCCAGTACCAGTAGGTCCAGTACCACAATAGTGGGAGTTCAGTACTACAACAGTAGGAGTCCAGTCCAGTAATAGGGTTTAGGGTTGCGCACTATCTGCTGCGTATAGGGTTGCGCACGCTCTGCGTGTAGGGTTGCGCACTATCCGACATTTATTAGATTTTGTCAAGTCCGCCAAGTCCGCCAAGCTCGATAGGTAGCCTCTAAATAAGTCAGTTAAGTCATATGTCCAAGTTAGGATGCGACCGCAGGTAGCCGGAATAAATTATATCGAGTTAGCTCTTCACTAGTTATATAGCCTATTATATACGTAATTAGGTAGCTAAAGGTCTACGCGTGATAACCTACTAGACGTTCCCCGGCACTAACTATAGGGGTCCAGGATATATGAGGGGGGTAAGCTAAGGCGGCTTCTATAGTTGTAATAACGGTAGTCTTTATACTTCGAACCGATTATCGGCGATACCTAACTCAACGTCCCTCGTACCTTATATAGCGCTAGATTCCTCGATTTTCGGCGATACGGTTACCCTAAGTAGCTCCCTGTGCTGCCGCTAAGTCGAGTTTTAGTACCATACTACAACGAGCACTGGTTAGCGTCTAGCCTAGCTAAGACAGCTGATATCCCTGTAACTTACTCTGAATCGACCCGCTACGTAGGCTTCCTCCCCATCCTTGAGAACATTATATATCTAGAATAATTTATAATATATAACAGAATTCTCGGTGATAGTTGCTTATAGCGTGGTTGTTCATCGAACGTTTATTCCGGTACCCGTAAATCGGCGCGCTGAGTTCATGCGTAGAAAACCCAGTAGCGTAATAGGTTTAACCTCGCTGCTTAATGTTAGTGTTCTATAGGTGCCTGGCCGCTAGCTAGCGCGAAATTCGAGCCGCTAGAGATAACCCCCGTCGTGTTACGGTTCTATTTAGGCCTAGTAACTCGTCTAGGGGCCTCCTACCTTCGCTTCTAGGTCTCGGGTTAGTATTGCTCACTACCCGAGGCTAACGTAGCGCTAGGAAGCTCAGTATAGGTAGTAGGATGGCGAGGACTAGCGACGCGGCCCTACCGCCGACCCGTCCACGCCGCACTATAGCGGTTCGTACCGGTAACCGGTGCCCCTAGCACACTCGTCGGCGCATTAAAGGATGCGCCGCCGACCGGACTAGTCCGGTATTCGGTGGTTACCTGGTTGATTCTGCCAAACATGGTAGCAACGGTTAACGGAGGGTTAGGGCTCGACCCCGGAGAAGGAGCATGAGAAACGGCTTCTATATCCAAAGAAGGCAGCAGGCGCGCAAATTACCCAATCCCGACTCGGGGAGGTAGTAATAATAAATACTAATATAGGGCCCTTTCGGGTCTTATAATTAGAATAAGTACAATTTAAATCCCTTAACGAGGAATAATTAGAGGGTAAGTCTAGTACTAGTAGCCGCGGTAACTCTAGCTCTAATAGCGTATATTAAAGTTATTATAATTAAAAAGTTCGTAGTTAAGACTATAGCCTCGCCGCCCGGTCCCCCTTATAGGGTGCACTAGCGCGGCGGGGCCTTTCCCTCTACGGAACCGCATACCCTTCACTAGGCGTGCCGGGGAAGTAGGACCTCTACTATAAAAAAATTAGAGTACTCCAAGTAGGCCTTTACTCAGATACATTAGTATAGAATAATAGAATAAGACGTGCCGTTCTATTTTATTAGTTTCTAGGACGGCCGTAATTAATAGGGATAATCGGGGGCGTCAGTATTTAATCGTCAGAGGTGAAATTCTTAGATTAATTGAAGACTAACTACTGCGAAAGCATTCGTCAAGGGTGTTTTCATTAATCAGGAACGAAAGTTTGGGGAACTTAAAGAAATTGATGGAAGAGCACCACAAGGGGTGGAACCTGCGGCTTAATTTGACTCAACACGGGGAAACTCACCAGGTCAGGACACTGAGGATTGACAGATTGAGAGCTCTTTCTTGATTTAGTGGATAGTAGTGCATGGCCGTTCTTAGTTCGTGGTTATGAACTGTTAGCTTAATTGCGATAACGAATAAGACCGCGACCGCTAAATAGCCCGCGCCGCCCCGGCGGCGTACCGGCTTCTTAGCGGGACTATCGGCTTAAGCCGATAGAGGTACGCGTTAATAATAGGTCTATAATACCCTTAGACGTCCTAGGCCGTACGCGCGTTATACTAACTACCCTAGCGAGTTCTCCTTAGCCTAGCGGTCCGGGTAATCTTAGAAAAGTAGTCGTACTAGGGATAGGGCATTATAATTATTACCCTTAAACGAGGAATCCCTAGTAAGCGCGAGTTATTAGCTCGCATTAACTCTATCCCTACTCTTTATATATACCGCCCGTCGCTACTACCGATTAGACGGCTTAGTAAGGCTTTCGGACTAGAACGGCGTGCGGGAAACTACGTACCGAGCCGGGAAGTTTAACGAACCTAGTCGTCTAGAGGAAGTAAAAGTTATAATAAGGTCTCCGTTAGTAAACTAGCGGAGGGATTATTAAAGAGTGCCCGCGGCTCTACTAACCCTACGAACCTTACCTAGTTATCTCGGCGGCATAGACCGCCATAGGCCCTAAAAAACCCTATATATTATCGTCGTCTATTCTAACTTAATAACTTTTAATAACTAAAAACTTTTAATAACGGATCTCTTAGCTCTAGTATCGATAAAGAACGTAGCGAAATACGATAACTAGTATAAATTATAGAATTCAGTAAACTACCGAGTCTTTAAACGTATATTACGGCTACCGGCACTCCGGCGGCTATACCTATCCGAGCGCCACTAATACCCTCAGGGACCTAGTTCCTAGCGTTGCGCGGCCGTCCCCCGAGGGGAGGCGACTACCCTAAAAGAAGTTAGCGGCGGCGCCGGTCGCAACGCGCTTAGTAACAGTACTATCACGGAGCCCCAGCGCAGGCCTACCGCAACAACCCCTAATCCTAAAGTAGTTGGCCTCAGATTAGGTAGGACTACCCGCTGAACTTAAGCATATCAATAAGCGGAGGAAAAGAAAGCAACAGCGATTACCCCAGTAACGGCGAGTGAAGAGGCAGCAGCCCAGATTTGAAATATACGAGGCGTGCGCAACCCTATACGCAGAATTGCTCGCGACCCTGCACGCAGAAATCGTCTATCGAGTCTGTAATGGTCTAAGGCCCACGTAGGCTTAGGTCTTACCTGCGCCCATTCGTAGAAGGGACAGTGGCCTTATTGAAACCACTGGACGTAAAGCACCCGATGCGCTGCAGGCCCCACCACACCTCAGCGTAACTATTATAGAAAGGATAGTAGCCTCACTAAAACTACTGGATGTAAAATACCCGATGTACTACAGGCCCCACCACACCTCAGTACAACTATTACAGAAGGATCGGAAGTCTAGAGAAATAAAGAGAAGGAGAAGCGGAGAGGGAGCATAAGTTAAGGAAAGAAAGTATATAAGGAAGGAAGAAACCCGCCTAAGAAAGAGTGAAGGTCCTCCCCATGGTTCAATAAATTAATTCTACCTTCAATAAGCTTCGCCTGTTGAACGTACGACTTTACACGCAGGAGTGTTTCACCATATAAGCAGGGCGTGCGCAACCCTATACGCAGCGCGCGTGCAACCCTATACGCAGGGCGTGCGTAACCCTATTCGCAAAATCGTCCCCTATAACCGAGTCTGACAGTCCGTTATAACCACGTCCACCGAGTCGAGTCGACCGAGTCAGCTGTAATAATAATAATATCCACCAAGCCTACCAAGATTCTATACTAGCATATTTTACTTACCTTTTAATATAGTCCTTATCTTAACTAAACCTTAGTTAGGATCCTTCTAAAAAGGCTGCGCTCGCGATCCTTAGTATATTCGATAACGGTGAACCTGCATCTTATCGACCTAAAATTAGCTTCCTCGCTTATCTAGCGCAACCAAAAAGTCGCGGAATACGAAAGATATAGAAGCCGGACTATAGAGGCTAGGTTTGCGGGGATATTAAGGATATAATAGCGAAAATCTATTCTACTATCGATAATATGTCGCTTAATCTCGTATAGCCCGGCCAAGGCGGATATCGAGAGGGGGGGGGGTTAGATAGAATAATAATACAGCCGACGATAGTATGAAAACCTTGGACGACCTGACGTTTATCAACGAGCATTAAATTCACTGATTAGAATATTCAATACCGGTACAATTTACCAGTATATGATCTGGGGGGGGAGACCGCGAAGAGCGGTGATCTTAATATAAGAACTTTAGGTATAGGTTTTTTGATTCCTTCTTAAACTAACTATCTAGGGTAGGTAAGCTATCTATAACCCCTACCTTATTCGTAATCTCTACGTAATACTATTTTTGGGGTTCTCTTTCCTATTCATAACTATATTATAGAAATACGCACTTATACGCTTATAATACCGGTGTAAAGGGTTAAGACCCCTCCGAAGCCTCGGCCACGCCCTCGCCAATAACTCCACGAATACTAGTCGGATCGATAAAAGAACACTACCCCTAGAGCCGGAAGAACCTAAGCTCTCTAACAAACCTATTTTCGACTTAATAGCTTAACTATTAAAGCTAATAATTGATAGTGGCAAATTCCGGTGGCAAATCTTTCGATAGTGGCAAATCCTCCGATAGTGGCAAATCCGAAAAATCCCGAGTATAGGAAAGACCCCTACTATCTTCCGATAGTGGCGAATTAACCTCTTCTATCGAACCTAGACCTAGGTCCAGGCTTATAGAACCGTACGGACTTCTCCGGACCCCCTAGGGGTTCTTCGCTATATATAAAGGACTCTACGCCTCTCGTAGAATCACCTTCTTCCTTCTCTTCTCTTTAGTTTAGAATACAATCTCATTCTACGTAAAAAGGTTCACCTCTTACGTAGACCGTTATAACCGGTTACTGAGCTTCAGAGACAGAGGTTATCACGTCTTACTGTATTTTTTTATCGTGGCCTAGTTCGGATGGGTGCAAAATCTAATTAATTATCTTATTAGCCAGGTTATAACTATTTTTCTAGATAATTATATAGTAATTTACATACAGTGGAACCTCGATTATAACATTGCCAGTATATTGTCGTTATATTTTTATAATTAAAGATTCGTATAGCCGGATAGATTTTGAACCCATCCGAGCTATGCCACGATAAAAAATACAGTAAGACGTGATACCCTCTGTCTTTGAAGCTCAGTAACCGGTATTATCGTTATATATTTAGGTTTCTCGATACGTTTTTTTTAATCAGCATTTTCCATATAAATCCGTAATCATGTGATAATCCTTTTCTTTAAACATGTATTAGTAATTTTGCTTAGTAACTATATAATACTAATATGTCGGGTTACAGAATACTATAAAAATTTATTCCTAAAAAGGCCTAAAATAATATATGACAAACAGTATAGTATATAATATATCGTATTGTATTAATTATATTGTATATTGTTTATTTATAGTGTTATATATTAAAATATAGTAAAATAAATTATGTGATAGTGTTTATATATATTATATTACATAATATATAGCGCAACCGACTTGGTGGACTTGACCTACGATTGGCCGTCTTAGTGGACTTGATGAACTTGGTTAAAGCGGTCTTGGTAGGCTTGGTGGATATTATGGTTATTACAGCTGATTCGGTGGATTGGATCGGATGGTGGATGGGATTGCATTGGTAGATGGGATTGGATTGGTGGATGGTATTGCATTGGTTGATTGGGATTGGATGGTGGATGGGATCGCATTAGTGGATTGGGATTGGATGGTGGATGGGATCGTATTGGTGATTTGGTGGATCCCATTGGTGATTTGGTGGATGGATTGGATTGGTGGCGCCTCTGTAGTGAATTGATAGAAAAAAATCAGAAGGTAAGTTGGGGATTTCCTCTGCTATTTATAATAGTTTTATAGGAAGGAAAATACGTAGTATCTGCCGAAGTACGTGGTTTAGTTTCGCGCTAAGAAAACTTTTTTAATCGGTAGCTAGTAGTAAATATACGATATCGGGGAGCTAAGTAGTATATACTAACGTCGCTACTCTACCCGGGCGAAGATAATTAGCTAGTCTATAAGTAATTAGGAATTACCGAGGCTATATATAAAGTTAAGTCTCTACTTTCGCTTATACTAGTTAATAAGGGTTATCTTCGTAAGGGGCTATGCTAATTCCGAGTATCTCCCGCCTATACTAGTGAAATTATAGGGACCGAATATTAGCGTATTATTTTTTTATATATAGCTATAATGAGGAAGAAGTAACGTCGGTAGTGCAGAACGCGATATATCTGGTTTAGAGACGAAATTCAGGGAGGTGACCCTATTAGGCGTAGCTGACGATAATATATAGCTTATAATAACCTAGATAAATTCAGGCGGCTGACGATAACATATAGCTTATGATAACCTATTATAGGTAAATTTAGGCGGGGTTAAACCCGAACCCTATTAGCGTAGCTAACGGGTAATAATAGATAAATTCAGGTTAAACCCTATTAGCGTAGGACGGGTGACGATGGATAAATTCAGGTTAAACCCTATTAGCGTAGGACGGGTGACGATGGATAAATTCAGGGGGTTAAACCCTATTAGCGTAGCTGACGGGTAACGATAGCTGATAAGTTATTAATTTATAGCTAGAAGGTCGGAATAGTTTAACGGAGTCGGTTAAGCTAGTAATTTACTAGGTAAAATAGAATAGTAATAATAAAGATCTAGGTAATAAGGCGTAATTAGGTAATAGAATAGAAGCCTTAAAATAGAGACTATAGACTTAGTTAGTTAATTAAAACTAACTAAACTTTCTAGTTAACTTAATTATAATTATAAAATATATATATAAGCTACGGTAGTATTATCGATAGCCTTCCTAAAGTTTTCGCTAGGTATTATTAGCCTTTTATATAATTTAGGTTACGTAGCTAGTATTATATATTTATTACTTACTATTATAGTATACTTAGAGTCTCTACCCCCTCTTTTAGGTACCCTAAAAAAAATTATTCTCGAAACTCGATAAAAAATAGTAATTTAAATATAATTTCATATAATATATAATATAATAAATATATTAAACGAAATTAAGTAATATATTATACTTATATATAGCTAAAATTTAGTT
>JAOYNU010154593.1:0-19688 GCA_026745395.1 Tympanopsis confertula
TAGAATCCCGATCCCCCTTGGGCATCATTTTACCAGCGAATAGGACAATCAAGCCTAAGAAGCCCGATCACCCTTTAGTCATTTCCTTAAGAACTTCTTCTGTCATGAAAACATATTTATTAATCCAATTATAAGTGAAATAACTGCTATGACCAGGGAAATTATCCTAATCCAGTCTTTCTTTTTATTATCCAAGTTTCCGGGCTCTATCATAATGGTTTTGATTGTCTTGCTCCTGATCGGAGGCACAAGTGTTCACATTGAATATTATGATCATTGTATAAATTATATCCCAATTTCTGAGCATCTACTGACATCCATGCATCCGGAAATGCCCCAATATTTTCCAGTGACCACCTAAATGGTTTCTTTTCAATTAACTCTCTTTTATAAACAGTACATCCTGAAAGACAATGATGAGTAAATTGAATTCCTTTTAAAGAGTAATCATGAAATCCCTGGTAGTACAACCCTCCTATTATTCCCCAGTGCTTTTCATCCCATGTTCCATGTTCTATAGCTAAATCTTCTCCATTTTCTATCCACTCAATAGTTTTATCAAATCTTTCCAGCAAATCTTCAGGTGGTTTAACATCGGATTCTATTATCAGGAAGTAGTCGAGGTTGCTAACAAGAAACAGACTTCTAAGTAAATTAACTGATTCTGTTACGTTTCTCTGAAACAAAGTTGATCTAGGCTCTTCTTTAAGAGGGATATGAGTACATGGAAAATCCAGCATCTCATTGAGCCTTAGTTCATAATCAGGATTTTTACTATTATCTACTACCCATAATTCAGATCCCGGTCTTAGAATTTTACTCATTCTTGTAAAGAACTCCTGATCACAGTAATCTTTCACTTCATTTGTATAGACTGCTATAAAGTAATTATTCATTTTCTAAATACCATTAATGTGTTTTTGAACCAGCTTGTTTCATCACAGATTTCATTTCTTAATTGTTCAGTATCAGATCTATCCAGGGCAAAGTCCCTGTTAGACATTTGCTGTATAATATAAGAGTTAGGTTGACAATTAACATGCCCTATACCAGGTTGTCCCGGAATTGCCCATGAAAGAATCATAGTAGAATCACAATGCCTTGCCAGATTATCCAGAAATGTCTGTTCATACTTTTCAGGAATGTGTTCACCTACTTCAAGTGATATGACTTGTCCTACCTTTGGTAAGTATATTTCATGTGATAAATCAGCTTCAACTATATCTTTCCTGTGTGCAAAGCCATCTATTGCTAATGTATCTATAAAACCAAAACCTCTCAGGAAATCTATATAATATGCATCTCCACATCCGAAATCTATAGTGGGTACATCAGGCTTGAGTAAATATGCCAGATTTAATGCTAATTTCTGACAATTAAAATGATGCACCTGTTCCTTTTCTGACCAAATTCCTGTTTTACTTATCATCTTACTTGTATTCTTCTATTTAACAAATCCTGGTAAACTGCCTTTAGAGCTTCATCTGACCATGAAAACTGTATCCCCCAATCCAACTTAGCTTCCTCAGGATCTCTCCTGTCCCTGATATCCTTGTGTCTTTTCAGGAGATAATCCAGTGACGGATATCTCATATGATAAAGGTCCGGTTTATTCCACCATTCCTTTACTTTGTTCCCAACAGGATTACATGTATGTCCTCCTATTGTGTATCTCATATCAGTAATATAGTTAGTATTAAAAGCCAGGGTTTTATCATACAGAGGATTTCTAACTCCATACTTCATATCAAAGAATGATTCCCCTGTCCCTACCATATCATAACCAACTCCTTTAACATGAGTTCCTTCACAATTGTCTAAATCATCCTGTGTAATTTCCAGGAATTCATCTACATCTGCCATTATAACCCAGGATGGCTCATTATACTTCCAGCAGTTATTCCTATTATCATTTAGCAACTGATTAGAAAAGTATCTTCCCTCAATAGGGATGACTATGGCTCCCATCTCTGTCGCCATACTCCTTGATCTATCTGTAGATCCCTGATCATACACAATAAAATGTGTATCTCTTAATCTGCTTCTATACCATTCAATGAAGTAAGGTAGTATCTCTTCTTCATTTCTGATCATTGTATAAATATAAACCATATACAAATATACTATGGAATATGTTAACAAATATATAAAAATAATCTGTATAATTATTTTATATACAGAAAGATACATATAGGGTACCTTATATATGCCTAGGGTGGGAGTACTGACCCTCAATTAACCACCCGGCACTTAATGAAGGGGAATACCCCCATGGCAAAAAACTATAAACTTATTAAAACTTTTAAAATTTAAAAATTCGATTATGTTACAAGGAAGAAAACAGATCTCAAACATCGTAGTTGAGGCAGACAGTGTATTAGCAATGTTAAAGGCTAACAAGCCTAAGAAAACAAGTTTGGGCAACTTGAAAGAAAACAACAACCCTGTTTTGAAGACAGGCAGGTTTGGCCCATATATCAGGTTGACACTTGGTAATGACGAAGTTGTGTATGTGAATGTATCTAAAGGCTTGCAGGATACTCTTGCAGATGCAGGCTCAAAAGAGATAACATTACAACAGGTGTTATTGGGTCATCCTGTTATGAAAGTTGAAGTGTTTGAAAATGAAAAGGATGAGCAGGGTCAGACCAAGTACTACCCTGGGACTAATCGTCCAATCAGGAAGAAAGATGCACAGGGTAAGTTCATCAGAGCTAAAGCTCAGGACGGTTCTCCTATCAGCAACTATATCATAACCAGACCAAATACATCTGAAGGTGATATGGAACTGGATTTGGCTGCATTGGATGCCAAGAAAGTTGGAGCATAACATTAAGGGAGGGTGTAAAAGCCCTCTCTTTTTAATCCTTACACAATTAAATACACTTAAACAATGATTGTTGAAATCTATGGACTCATAGTATCTCAGGAAGAAGCTATGGAATGGGATTTCGAATAACTAATTACTAACAAGCTGGTGCAAATCAGCTTGTTTTCTTTTACCTAGATCATTATAGTTATATATTTGCCTAACTTTTTCCAAAAAATCTTCCTTTAAGGAGGTCATCTTCATAATATTACACATTAAACAGGATGGAACACAATTATTAGGAGTATACCCTTTAGAACTATCTAATCTATCAATTGTGTCAGATACATCACCACAATATTCGCAGGGTTTTCCCAAATACCTACTGAACTCATCTACAGTCAGACTGAACTCCATATCTTTATTAATTGCTCTTTTAAGATATGACTTATATTTAACAGGTAAAGTTGGATCAAATTGCATTCTTTTCTTCTTTTCTACAGGTACTTTCATCTTGTTTCGTCTTCTTTTAGTCAAAAGTTGATCTAAATCGGAACACATTAAATAATCATTCATGTATCAAAGATACATCATTCTATTTATTCTGCAAAATATCAATAACTAATTGATTATGAATGTGATAGAGAGACACAATTCTCTATCTCTACTTATTGAGGTCTAACAAATCATTAACAAACCAGGCTCAAAAAGTCGCAGTATATAGTCTTTATGTATAAACTTCACACCCAAGATCAGGTAATAGGACATGTATTCTGTATAGATCCTGGAGATTGTATCTTCCTAAAATGCAAAGTATATGAACTCCTGGATTGTGAGGATGAGTGTGTTCTTATAAGGTTTAACTCTGGTGGAGCTAAGTGGTATCAGGAGGCCAGATTTTATCTCCTTAATGAGGAAGATTGG
The DNA here is from genome assembly GCA_026745395.1 of Tympanopsis confertula. Classification (NCBI taxonomy): domain Eukaryota; kingdom Fungi; phylum Ascomycota; class Sordariomycetes; order Coronophorales; family Scortechiniaceae; genus Tympanopsis; species Tympanopsis confertula. The sequence continues at coordinate 3,734 of JAOYNU010154593.1, forward strand.
TCTTCACTGATAAGGGATCATCCGGAGTTTAATAACAATTATTACAAAACAATAATCAAGAATTTTCATATAGTTTAGAATTTAGGGCTGGGATGTCTATCCTGGCCTTTTAAAACAAATACCATGAAAAGAAGAACAATTAAGATAATATTACTGAACTTTGTATTACCATTAATACTTGGTATACTAATTAGAGTATTGATAATCAATAAGTTATAAATATTTTCATGTAAATGAGATTGTTGGAGTCTAGTATATATCATATTTTACACTATATTCACACATTAACTAATTTACCACATACATAATTAAAGAACAATAGCATTAATATGATAGATAGAACTAATAAACCATGGAATAAAGATATTACAGATGAGGATATATACAATAGGGAGTTTACATGTGGATATTTAATACAGTCTAATCAGCATTTGGAGATATTTAAATCCCTTAAAGATGTTGTATTGTCTACATATGAAGTTATTGCTGAGTTTGAATATTTAGGTTATAATGGACAGAATATTGTTTGTAATAATCAGACATTAATATACAGACCTAATAAGTTTAGTGATTTTAAGCTTGGTAAGAATGTTGAGTTAATTAATCATAATCTATCTCACAATGGTGGTGGAAGTAACAATTACCCATCTATTGCATATCAGGGAGCTAAATGTAAGATTAAATTTATATCTTACGGTCTTCCTTACGTAGATAGTGTAAATGGTTGGAAAATAACTATTCATTCACTAAATAAAATCTAATAACATAGCTATATGTATACATATATTATACAATCTGGAGATAAGTGTAAAATTGGATATGCTAGTAGTTGGAATAGTAGAGCTAGGAGTTATAGAACGCATAACCCTAATTTTAAGTTACTTTTGCTTATTACGGGAGATATTGAAAAAGATTTACATGATGAATATAAACAATTTAGAATTCCAGGTACAGAATGGTTTGATCTTCATCCATTAGATATACTATACATACAATTACAACTTAACCTACAAAATATACATTATGAAAAAAGCATATCTGGTAACATTTACACAAACAGTTAGAATAATAGCTGAAGAATTACCTGAAGATACAGATAGTAATTTGCAGGCTACACACCAATCATCCATTATAGAAGATGCATTTATTAAGGCTCAGGAAGTTATGAGCATTAATGGTGCATTTGATTCATTTTATCAAATGAATGAAGATACTGAATGCCTTATTGGAACTGTTGATGGAGACTATTATTCTCCTAAAACTCTTTGATTATTAAATAAATATAGCATTATGAACAAATTCACCGAAAATTGGATTCAGTCTACATTAGCACCTGAGTCCATTATTTCATGTAGAAATGCAGGAGAAAATTATTTGGATGTAGTATACAATGAAGATAAAAGTCTTAGTGTATATGTATTATCTAATAATCTTAAAGTAGTTGCTATTGGAAGGGATTACAAACAACTGTGTAATTCTCAATCATATTCATTTACTGAGGCTTTGATGGAAATTGGTCATATATTCAATTTACTTACAATTGGTGTATAATACTGATTCAATTAACTATTAAAACTAATCAATATGAACAGATGGGCATAATTGCGGAATGGTATGTAACCCAAAATTATAATGAGGAAACTCCTAATTAAGTCATATTACTGGAGTGATGGGTGACAGGCTTCTTGAATAGCCTCACAACTACTTGAAACAGTAGATAGCATACATTATAATAAGGTGCCAAGTGCTGGTTCGAGTCCAGCTCTGTTCACCTGGTATAAGCATCTTAGGCAGTTATAAATTGATATTGGCGGACAGGCTCTTAGGTGGGCTTACTTCTGGAGGTTCGAGTCCTTCCCTAAGATGTGAAACTACCTGATTAATAACAATGGAAACTGTAAATCCAGATTACCATGCTTGGGGGATAGCAGATATTATACAGTACATTAAGCTCCTCAACATTCTGTATAGGTAGGTAATATTAATCAGGTTATTCCCAAGTGTGAGCAAGTTGTAATGGTGGGGACGTTTTAAAGTAGTCCTAATACCGTTGAATAAGACGTGTCTATTACAACTTGTGAGCATGAGGGTATCATAAGAGTTTCTGATGAGTCTTCAATAGACGAAATGGAGAAATATCTCTATCAAACTCAAAAATTATAACTATGAAATTATGTAAACTTGGTGTTGTGGTTGTTGATACAGTGACAGGTGTGGCAGGTATGCTCACTCATGCACTTATAAACATGGAAAAATCCGTAACTTACATATTCCAACCAAAAGGATTGGACCCGGAAACAGGCCAACCAGTTGACAGAATATTAGTAGAGGGAGTAAGACTCAGAAAATCTGAGATGGTTGATTGTGAATTGCCTATTGATGCTCTTGGAACTGAAGCTGAAGATATAGCTACAGGATTCAAAGGTACAGTAGTGGGAATGACATACCACATAAATGGTTGTATTCATGTAGATATTAAACCCAAAGGAATACTATCTTCCGGAAAAACTGTAGACTCTGCTGATTTTGATATCAGGAGAGTGAAAGGACAAAAAATCAAGCCTTTTAGTGAAAAGAAGATGGAGAAAGACAAAGTAGAAAAACCATCACCTATCTCTACCAAGGGTGTTTGCAGATAAGTTTAAAAGTATGAAAACATATTATATATCTTTATATCCAGGTCCACACTACTTTAGGCATTTTATAGTTCAGGAAAGTTCTCCTGAAAGGGCATTAAATAAACTCAATTATCAGGCAAGACAACAGTTAAAGGCTCTGCAACAGCAGTATCCAAATGATGAGTACCAAAAATGCACAAGAGCTAAAAGTGTGATAAAAGCTACCAGGAGATGGGAAAAGAGAAAATATTGATAGCTTTGGTCACAGGGGTAAATTTTGTAGGATATTTGAATTACCTCTACAACAATGCTGGGAAGGACAGCTCCAACTTGGAGTGTTTGACGATTATGCATGGAACATTTTACCTGAAGTCTCATGAGTGTGGAGTAAAACCACCGAGATTAGGGTGTCAAGTAAAAACAGGGGACAAGTGATTGATAATCCAGTTCCCTGAACAGCTTGATTTAATAACAAAAACATAAAGAAATAAATTATTTTTTGTGTATGGCCGCGTCACAGTCCTGGTATCTCTATACTGGGACTTTTTAATTTAAAAACTTTGTTATGCAAATAATATTAGGTGTCTTCTTTACTGTATGGTTTGATGAAGTCCGTGATAACACAGATTCTGATCAATATCCATTTATAAATAATGTTCTAACATACAAGGAATGCAAGGATACTGTTGGATTATTGGAAGTAGTGAAATTAGCATGTAGTAAATGTAATACAATCAATTTCTGCCTGGATGAGGTGAGATTACCTCTCAGTGAGAGCAGATGGACATGTAGGGAATTATCTATGATAATGAAGACTCCTGAATTCCTCAGCAAAGCAGTGTTCTATCTTGAGGGAGAAGTGATAGACAAAGACAGAGTAATAGAAGTATTCCATGCTACCACAGAAGGAGAATTAACTTTTAAAGACATTAAATTCAAATAAAATTACTGGGCACCAAGAACTACTTACGTAAGTAACATAGCTTGGTGCTTATCTAATTAAATCTATAGCTATTCTAAAGATAGCAGCTTGGTCAGTAGTAATTTACTCTTAATTGAGATGAATGAAAGCTATTAGGGATTTATAGAAGACAATCTACCCTCGATATTAGCGTACAAGTAGATTTGATAGCACTAATTATAGTCTTCGAGACTTCTCTTCTGAGAAAGATGGCTGTGAATATAATAATAAACAGCAATTAGTGCTTTATTTTTACATGTCTTTTTATATTTGATATATTACTTTCAATACCACAAAAAGGACACTTGGTTCTTTTTCTATTTTTCATTGCTTCTCTCATTTTATTACCCTTTTCATTATCATTCCACACACCCTTGATAGAGTTAGATATGTTTATTTTAGATTGACTCGTATGATTTAAACCTTTCATGCTTAACTCTTTCGGTTTGTAACCTTTTGGTCTTGAATCATTTATTAGTCTTAAATGATTTTTAAGCATAATTATACATTCATATCTACTTTTAGAATATTTTCTTGAGGAATGCCTATTTTTACCTCTTCCGTTTATCATATTCCACAATGCAAACCTCATTTTATTATCTTCTGTGTATAGTTCAACCAATAAAAGATGAGCTATATAATGTTCTTTTGGTGTAAATAAAACAATATTATCTTGTTTATTATTTCCACCCTTGCATTTAGGTATTATATGATGTGCCTCAAAATACTCAGATTTATTTTTTCTCTTTTTAAGTCTTTCATTCTTAATCAATAATCGAGATTTAACTAAATTATTATATATAATTGCATAATTCATAATGCAAATATACACAAAAATCGTAAAAACCAATAGATTTATTACAATTCAAAACAAAAATTATGTTACCAACAATAGTATTTTGGGCAGCATTAGGATTTTCTATGGCATATGTCATAGATATAGCTGAATATCTAACGAATAGACCACATATGGGAAAATATACAAGTACGATTCTAGGATTAGGATGTACTATCTTATGGACTTATTTGTTCTATTTACTTCATTAATAAACAAATATTCTAAAACAAAAAACTTATGACCCAAGAAGAAAGAGAAAAACATCCAAGATATAAAGAGTATCTTGCCTATTGTAAAAGAAATAGGATAAGTATGAGTTTTGAATATTATCTTGAAAATTATTAATATTTATTAATTCTTAAAGACAAATGTAATGAGCAGTTTAAAAGAAAGAAAACAAGCAATGCAATGGTGGAATAACCTTTCATCACTAAGAAAAACAGAGATATGTGATACTAATACAGAATTAGTAGGCTCTGTTAGAAGATGGGGAACACTTACAGGCAGAGAAATTGAACTATTATATAATAATGGATGGAACATACATGAAAAACAATTCTTAAAACAATAAAACGTAAGTTATGTTAAAAGAAAAAAGGCAAATAGTGATTCTGCCTACAAATAAAGAATCACAATTAGCAGAAAGAACAAAAAGAGACAAATCTTTAGTCTTTCACCCTACAGCATATCATATAGATGATATGAGAACAGCAGGTCAGACACCTCAGCATCTATATATCCTCTCTAATGAGGAGATAAAAGAAGGCAATATTGCTATAAATACATACAATAACATAAATACTTTATTTAGAATAACTAAAGTATTCACTGATGGGTATGAAGGTAAAAAGCTGGATAATAATGATTTATCCTATGGACTGGGTAAAACACTGAAAAAAGTAATAGCATCTACAGATAAATCATTAATAGATGAGGCTAATAGACTTGAGAGGCAACAGTGTGGTTTAAAAGGTGTAATTCACTTGCCTCAAATAAGAGAATCAGTAGTTAAAGCATTCATTGAAGATTATAATAAGGGTAAGCAATGGGAATATGTAAATGTTGAGTATGAAGAGATACCTTATTTTGATACAGAATTGCAAGAAGAAAGACTACAAGATAGTTTTGTAGATAAGAATTGGAGATTAAAACTAAGAGAGGATAATACTGTTATAGTTAGTCCCATTAAAGAGATATTTACCAGGGAAGAGATGAGGCAGAATATGCTAAGAGCATGGTGTGCAGGAGCAGATAATCCTACACACTTACTATTTCAGGAATGGTTTGATAATAATTTTTAAAATAAATGAACATTAGCAGGATGTTGGGCTGGAACCCCATCATTTAAAGAGTTGCAAGTGGAAGTTAAACCTATATGGCCATATGGGTGTGGACAAGCGTATACCAAACTGATTGCAAGGAGTAGTATCGTATAACCACAGGAAAGTGAAATGAGCAAATTGATACTGGTTCTATTTTATAGCTGAAATGCCGTAATATTCCTTAGGACTGGTTGAAGATTCAGACAAAGTAGCTAGTTTTTTGTAAGCTCCCTTAGTACGAGAGGAATATGGAGTTAAGTATTTGAAGGCGATGTATCTACATTTAGCCATGTGAAGCAAAGAAGCACTTTACAATGCAAAAAACAATCCTCAGAGCATTTGCCGTAATTGGACACTGCAATGTTTCATTATTAACATTTATAAAACAAGAATTATGATAATAAATAAAAAATCCTGGCATTACAAAATAATAAAAAGTATGTCCGGCGTAATGCCAAAAAGTCTATGTGGATACTTCTGGGCACTAGTAGGGTCTATTTTTGTATGGTCAGTATTGGTAATTCTTGCATTAGCCCTTCTATATAGTATGATTTGTGGTCCATTTATGTATAGTACACATTTTAGAACATTCATATTTGGCTGTTTCTTTTGGTTTATAGCTATATGCATATTCTTATTATATCTGCATGAGGAGTATAGCTTGGGGTTCAAAATAAATACTTCCAACTGGTTAATAACCAAATACCTAAAAGCAATTAAAGAAAAAGTTTGTCCATTAATAACATATAAAGATTAAATATGTATACACAAGAACAGTTAAATCAGGCTAAGGCAATTACCTTCCCTGAATGGAAGAAGTTGGGTTCTCCGGTTTTTATTGGTCAATCCATAAAGAACCACAGTTATACAATGTGGTGGTCATACAATAACATTGTCTACCAAACAAAATGTCCTATATGAAAAAGATTTTAATTATGCTGATAATTACAACAGTGGATTATTTATTCGGAGTATTTTATACTCTTAATTTTAATCCTGTTAACTGGAGTGCAGATGTAAGACTTTTCTGCATCATTGCACTTGCAATTATTTTAGTGACTGGTTCAGTTTATAAATTAATAGAAGAATGAAAAAGATAAACTTCACTATATTATGCCTCACAGTCATAACAGTAGCGGCATTTATATGGAGACCTGATGAAATAGGACAGACGGTATTATTATGGCTCATGTATGGATTTTATAAATCACTTAATTGATGCAATATACACTGGAAGAACTTAAAAAGCTCTATGCATCAGCTCAGACAGAGTTACTATTATTGGAAGCTTTAACTCCTTATTGGAAGAAGTTAGGTTCCAAATACTTAGCAAGAAAGCAGGCATTATTACAACTCTGTATAGATGCATTAAAAGAAATAACAAACATTCACATCAAAAACATTTTATAATGGATATCTACCAACAAGAAACAGAAAGACTTCAGGCATTACCTGATGAAAAATTCAATGATGAAATCGAAAAAAGTGCCTGACCTATTGGTCCTGGTCATTCTCCTTTATTTGATGTACTTGGAGATGACATCAGAGATTACGATGAGACAAGTGGAAGATCAACAGGATGTCTTACACAGATAAAGACCCTTCCAAATCAATTTGCTGCCTTTGTGAAGGGAGAGCTTGACCAGGAGCTAACAGATAAAATATTATCTGATGAAAAGTTACCTGTTAGAGAGACAGAAATATCCAAAGAATCCTTACCTGTATTTGCTGAATATCAACGATTATTCAAACAATTAAACAATTAAATGAAAAAAGCATTATTGTTAATTTTGATATGGCTATTAGCCATAATAGGGGAAATCCGGTGCCTGGTAAAAATGATCCGGTGTAACTGGGAACCAGTAGGTAAAGCTGAAATACTTTATACTGTAGGTACTTTCACAGGAGCAGGGGCTATTATAGGCTGGTTCAACATTCAGGACAAATAACAAATCCAATTATGAACTAAAGTAGTATTGGAAAAAACAACAATCATGAAAGAATTTACAAAGAAACTCCAGGTCCAGTTTGACAAAATGTGTAGAACTGGCAAGTTATTCAGATCCCGGTTAACAGCTCAGGAAGTATGGAACTTGTATATTAAATCATTTACTAAAGAGGATAACCCTGTATTCAGGGATCCTCTGAGTTCATCAAAGAATTGTAATTGTTGCAGTAATTTTATCAGGAGATATGGGAATATAGTTGCTATTGATGAAGATTATAATATAATGACAATATTTGATATCTTACCTCCCCAAGAGTACAGGAAATCATGCCGGGAAGTTACAAAGGCCATTATTAAAACTGCTATAGGTGAAGTTTTCTTTGAGACATTCAAAGAGTTAATGAGCCTTCCTTATGAATCATGTGGTAAATTGAGTCCAAGATTTCAATTGGGTGTTGATAAGAACTATAAGAAATATACCCTGGAAGAAGCAAATAAATATGGTGTAGTTGAAGTTGGTGAAGTGAGGACATTTGATCATCTTCACTTATTTACACCAAGAGATTTTGTGGATTTTTCAGGTAAATCAGTTGAAGCCATAATGGGTGAATACAGGGATGCCAAGAATGTCTTCCAGAGAGCAATGGAAACTATATCCCTCGACACACTGGAATTAGTAAGAGATTTGATAAACCAGGGTTCCCTGTTAGATGGTCAAACACATCTTTACAAGATTGAACAATTCATACCATTAAAGAAAGAGTATGATGAAATATCACCAAGGCACAGGGATAATTGGTGCTGGGCAAAAAGCTACAAATTACCATTTGCCAAGTTTAAAAATGAATTAATAGGTGTATTATGCTCTGAATTATCGGAAGGAGAAGAACTTAACAAAGCTTGCCAATCCTGGAATAAAAGAGTGGATCCTGTTAATTACATGAAAACCACAGCTCCAATAACCAAAAAGCAAATTGAAGAAGCAAGAAAATTTGTGGAAGAAAATGGTTATGAAGAATCATTCTCCAGAAGGTTTGCCACTATTGATGATATCAAAGTATCTGAAATACTGCATTCCAATGTAGGTGATACAAAGGTTAAGTCAGTATCCATATTTGATGGAGTTAAATCTACATCAACCAGGCATAAGAGAAGTGAATTTGATGGTGTGGAAGAAGTAAGTATTGATAAGTTCATGACTAATATACTGCCTTCCTGCAGCTCAATTGAGGCTCTTCTAAGCAATTCACATAATGGTAATATGGTAAGTCTTACCACGGCCAATAATCCTGATAGTAAACCTATATTCAAATGGAGCAATAACTATTCATGGACATTTAATGGCAACCTGGCTGGTAAATCCCAGATTAAACAAGCAGTTAAAGCTGCTGGTGGTAATGTAGATGGTATATTAAACTTCAGACTAGCCTGGAATGAAAATGGTGATGATCAATCAGATCTTGATCTTTGGGCAATTGAACCTGGTAGTACACGTATTGGATTCAGTAGTCAGTACAGGAAAGGAAGAATGGGTATGGATAGGAGCCCTTGTTCAGGACAGCTGGATGTAGATATAGTAAATCCCCAGGGAAAACTGGCAGTGGAAAATATAACATGGACTGATCCAAAGAAAATGAGGGATGGTGTTTATCATGTATACGTACATCCTTATAGCCCAAGGTTTTCCAAAGGATTCCAGGTTGAAATAGAATTTGCCGGAGAAGTATATCTATATGTTTATAATCAACCGGTATCAAAATCAGTTCTGGTAGCCAATGTTACATTAAAAAATGGTAATTTTACTATCCAACATTTGATTCCTGAATCCGGCACATCTTCCAAAGAGATATATGGACTGGAAACAAATCAGTTTCATAAGGTAAAATTACTTTGTTTATCTCCTAATCACTGGGGCGATAATAATGTTGGTAATAAGCACTATTTCTTCATGCTTGAAGGTTGTAAGTCACCTGTAAGTATAAGAAGTTTTCACAACGAAAACCTTATACCTGAGCTTCTCACTCACAGGAAGGTAATAGAAGTATTAGGATCAACAAATATGATTGAATCAACACCAGGACAATTGTCAGGATTAGGATTCAATGCCACAGTAAGGGATGAACTTATTGTAAGATTACAGGGAACACATAAAAGAGTAGTTAAAATCAAATTTTAGAACTATTTGGACTGTAGCTCAGCTGGTAGAGCACGGGCTCTTTAACATGCCCGGGGTCATAGGTTCGAATCCTATCAGTCCTACTTTAATTTTTACATATGTATAAAGAAGCATCACAACAAAAACTGAGGTTCCAAACATCAAAGGGACTTCTTTCAGTAGAACAACTATGGGATTTATCCCTGACAGATTTAGATAATCTGGCAGTATCCCTGGATGATCAGTACAAAAATTCAAAAGGTAAATCCTTCCTTGATAAAAGGAGTACAAAGGATAAAGATGTTAAATTAAGATTTGACATTGTACTTGACATCCTGCAAACAAAAGTTACAGAAAATGAAGCTGCCAGAGCAGCAAAAGAAAACAAAGAGCATAACCAGAAGATTCTTGCTATCATTGCTGATAAACAAGATGAAAGCCTTAAAGGTAAATCTGTTGCTCAGTTAAAAGCTATGCTGAAATAAGCTTTTTGTCCTTTCGTCTAATGGTAGGACACCGGCTTTTGGTTGCCGGGAATTGGGGTTCGAATCCCTAAGGGACTACTTATTAAAACTTTAATCATGCAATTTACACAAGAAATCAAAGACAATTGGTTAGCCAGTCTAAAAAGTGGCAAATACAAACAGGGGTTTGGAGGATTGATAGTTGATGAAGAAGGAATTATACTACATAATAATTTTCAACCTTCTGAAATCTTTCATTGTTGCATTGGAGTTTTGGGTGATTGTACTCCACATTTAAGTGCTGATCCTTCAGGACAGAATGATAGTCCTTATGCATTTCTGGAAAGAACTATAGGAGCGGAAAGAACGAAAGAATTATGGCAAACGAATGATGATCTGGAATATAGGGAAACAGGAAAAAGAGATTATTCAAATGTAATTCCATTAATTGAAAACTTACCAGTTGAGAGCAATAATTGAAATACCTGCTCCATGGGATATCTTCGGTGATTTCCCACCCGTGGAGATATTAGAGGTATACATAAATCCAGCCATCACATCCCGACTGTCTCCCACTGAGACAGTTGAGCTTGTGTATAATGTAATAGATAAATCTCCTGTTGATAAGGGAAGCCAATATGGAGAATTTTTAGTACAAAACAAAAACTTTACGTCATGACACTAAAAGAAATTCAGGAAACAGGTGAAGTTATAAAGAGTGTTATAGTTGATACCAACTCAAACAAATCATTCTTTACTTCAGAAAATGGAAGTATCCATCCTGTTAATTTTAAGAAACCCTCACAGGATTATATCTCTGCAGAGGAATTTGATTACCAGTTAGAACCCACAAAATGAAAATCAACAAAAACTCCTGGCACTTCATGCTAATAGCTCTCCTGGACGATGTACCTGAAGACAAATGTAATTATATATTAGCTCTTATTTGTACATTAATACTCTTAACAGTTGGAATTGGGGGTTTAATATTTGTGATAATAGGACTAATTGTCATGATGTTCATGGCACCGATTTCATTTGTTGCAATACCAATTGCATATCTTATGTACAGGCTGGGAAATAGTAAATGGTTGGGAAGAAAATGGAGAATTCTAAAACGAAAATATTGTTCTAAAATTGAATTTTATGAAGATTAAACATTTGATAATTATATTATCTTTGCTACTGGCATATGTAAGTATGAGAGCACAAAGCCCAAAGATATTAGTGGCAGATGAAACTTACTTTACCCAAAGTATTACATCTTTCAAGATCACTACTTCCAATGATAGCATCAGGAGTTTGTTAATCAAACAATTTTCAGACAGACCCACGAAGGTCTCAGCTTCTCTCAGGAAGGACAGATTTGGAGACTATTACGAATATGTATTCACATATAAACAGGAAGCATATTCAAGAATGGTAGACTTTCTTAACAAGCTAAATGGAAGAAAATAAAAAGAGTGGTAGTATAGCCAAGTGGTAAGGCAAGACTCTGCAAAAGTCTCATCCCTGGTTCGAATCCAGGTACTATCTCAAAGGCTTTCTATTAATTAAAACCGTTTCCCTTTAGTTAAAGTAGGAAGCTTTTAACTTTTAAGTGCTATGCTTGAAATTAAATGAGTGAATGATGACTTTCAAAAGTAAGCCTGCATGGTTCAGGATTTATGGTTCGATTCCATACGTTCACAGCTATACCAGTAGCGTTCATTTAAGAGTAGAGATTGGAAATTGTGCTTCATACCCATGTGGTGTTAAAAGGGAGCTTAATGCTGAATTAACAGTGAGCAGCTAATTCCGAAACTGGTAATCGGACATAGCACTTAAATTTTATTTTAAACTTATAATTATGAAAATATTAGAACTGCTCAAAGGAAAAAAGATCATGGTGAATACTGACATGAATGTCATGGTTGAACTTGAAATCAAAAATGTTGTTGAAAACAATCATTCTGAAGAACTGGAACCTTCAACTGCTGCAAATGATTGGTGGCCAGCAACAAGAGACTGGGTTACATATACTGTTGAATTTACTAATGGAGCTAAAAAGGAATTTAATTCTATTAATGATTTAAATGTTTATTAATGAATAACAAAGAATTAATAAATAACTTGCAGGAAGATTATTGCTCATTTGAAGTTAGTAAACTTCTTAAAGAGAAAGGGTTTGATGTAGAATGTTATGATTGTTTTAATAGCCATGGCATGTTATATTCTAATGGTTGGTGTGAAGCTATTAATGATAAGGATGTAGATATACCTTTTAATCATCATTCATTAAACTTGGTTGACTTAGTAGATTATACTTTAAAACCAACACACTCTCTTGCTATTAAATGGATAAAGGAAAATTATTCAAGTGATAAAATAAAGCATTTATCATACGAAATTTCACCTGAGAATATAGATGAGGAGCTAAGAAATATCTTGCAGAATATTTAACTGCTTGGATAATAATTAAATTTGGAATTGTGAGAAACATAGTTTATATTCATAATAAATATTTACTATGTCTTTTCCTAATCCACTTCAATTAACAAAAGAGCAGCTAAACACCAAAGGTGTATACTCAATATCTTCTACTGATGACCTAAAAATCTATATAGGAAGTACATTTCACCATTTAGGATTTAATAGAAGATTCCATGAGCATTTCAGACTATTAAGAAAGAACAAGCATCATTCAAGAATACTACAAAATCATTTCAATAAATACGGTGAGGGTTCTCTTAAAGTGTCTATTATAGAAGTTGTTGATAATGAAGATACGCTCATCACAAGAGAGCAATACTGGATAAATCACTACAAAGATTCCAACTCATTACTATTTAATATAAGTAATGATGCAAAATCTCCTAAAGGAATAGATTTCTCATTCAGACATAAAAAAGTATATAGATTTTCCCTTCAAGGAGAACTTTTAAAAGATTGGAACTCCGTAAAGGAAGCAGAGAACGAAATAGGCTGTAGTAAAGGAACAATATCATCAGCAATTACTGGAGGAATAAAGACCTATAAAGGATATATTTATCAGGATAGTCCTAACTTCAACCCTATAGTATATAAAGATAACAAAACCTTTTCTAAAAGAATAAAATGTTTGAATGATAAACGCGAATTTGATAGCTTAACTCAAGCTTCTGATTATTATAAAATAAGTGTCTCAACTATATCTGATAACTTAAGAAAATGTGCAAACAACAAACATAACTTAAAATTTGAATATTTATGACTACATTAGAAATAGCCAAATCAAAAGGATACAAACCATATTTTGATGAGAGACAAGAGAGTTATCTGAAAGATGAGCTTACAATGGAGTTTGCTTTATTGATTTCATGGATAAGAGAGAACTTTGGGATACATATTTCTGTTCATCATTGGACTAATCAGCCCGTAGGAGATGATTTATGGAAAGATTGCTATCAAGGATTCGTTAATGGAGATGCTATGGATGTTCATATATTCAAAACTCATGAAGAAACAGAAGACAGAACTCTACTATACACATTACAAAACTTAATACCATGAAACATCTATTCCTAAGTAAAGAACTATCACAATTAGCTAAGGATAAAGGATTTGATGAACCTTGTTTAGCAGTATGGGCAGCTAGGGTCAATTCACAACCAAATGCACAGAGAGAATTGTTTCTAAACAATTACTACGAAGCAGTTAATAAAAATAATGTTTGGTATACTCTAGCAAATGCTCCTCTATATCAACAAATAATAGATTGGTTTAGACATACGCACCAAATATGGGTTACAGCTGATTTATTGCCCAATATGAATAAATATGCAGGTACATTTGTTCCTTTATCCTTTAAAAGATCTAATTTTGATTCTACTCTTAAATGGCTTGTGGCTAGAGGGAAATACTCTACCCATTCACATGATGAGTATTACACGGCTTTGAATGAAGCTATTGAAAACGCATTTAAACTAATACCATGATATACCTAATTTTATATTGGATAGGAACTCCATTGATATTTACTATCGTATCGTGGATGATTAATTCATTTTCCATCAAGAAGATAGATTGGATATGGGTAGCTCTTTTTACTGCTTTAAGTTGGGTGATGTCTCTTTCTGAAGCAGAATCTTTAATTTTTAATTCTTTTTAAATGAAGTACAGTCTAATACAATTACCCAATTACTTATTGATTGTGGATAAGCAAAGTTGGTATTTAAAAGATGATGAGTGGATTTTGAGAGAATGGTATAGTCCTGTAGGTAACTTTAGGAAAGAAGTTGTAGAATACAAGTCAGAAATGAAATCTCTATCGGAGAAGAGAATATTTGCCCATCTACCACTCAATAATGCACCTATATTGGAAGGAGTTGATTTATTACCCGAAATTCTACAATCTCCTTATGTAGGTTTACCGATTCCTGATCAGTATTGGTTAGAAGGTTACAAAGCAAATCCTAATAAGTATATTGAAAGAGATATTGTAAAAGCTATTGCTTTTGGATTCTCTATTGGGAAATTACATAATAGAGCACCTTTTGACAAAGAGCAAATGGACTTTATTCAATCTCTCTCACAACCTATACCTGTTGCTTTTGAAGCTGAAATGGAATTAAAATTTAAAGCTTCTGCTGTTACTACTTTTACAGGTAAAAATGTTACTACAGAAACAGTAAAAACAATTCCTAATTCACAAGGTATTAATGTTTGGCAAGGTAAATACATTTATAAAACTGATTAATTATGGAGAGAATTTTGTGTGCTGCCATTTGGTTAAAAGATTATCCTACGTCTGTACATAATGCAAGGAATTTGGAGTCAGGAGTTGTACTTTGTGGTTGGAGACATCATAATATAGTTAGTCAGATTAATACTCTTTTAGGTAAAAAAATGTATGAGATAGGTGAGTATGAACAAGGATTCATTTCCTCTGAAGGGAATTTTTACGACAGAGAGAAAGCTATCAGCTTTTTTGGTGGTGTGGGTTGGCTGGCATCCATATTCATAATACTTATTGCACTTAAAATAATTCATCCTTAAACCAAACTCCAAATGAACAGTAGTAAAATACAGGAAGTTATAGATAAATATGAAAAGTATGTTAAAAACATACAATGGCATATTGATGTCAATAATCCAGTAGGTACAGATTTAGATAATTGTAAAAACAGGATTAAAGGTTTTAATGAAATTTTATTTGACCTGAAGCATATTCGGGCAGAACAATTTAAACAACAGCAAAGTGCCGGTGTATGGGTGAAGGCAAGTGAACGATTACCAAATAATAGGCACGAATCATACTTCATAAGGCGTTTGATTGGCAATAAACAAATAAAATCCGTTGCTTTTATTAACGATAATGAAGATGAATTAAGCTGGATACGGTATAATTATGAATGGCTTGACGAATCACAACAGCATCCGGTTATTACGGATGAAGAAATTGAAGAGTTAGCTCAAAAAATTTACCCACGTCAGCATCCATGGATTCAGGGTTGTTACGAAGCAGGTTTTATCAAAGGCTACAAAGCCGCCATTAATAAACAATAATTATGGAAAAAGAATTTGGTTGGTGGCAAAAACGTATAGATGCAATACCACAAGAAACAAAAGATAAAGTTAAAAGACATCTTGATATGTTAGATAAACAACATGAAGAGAATCTTGAAGATA
>JAOYNU010154704.1:0-19683 GCA_026745395.1 Tympanopsis confertula
GAGACGGAAAAGCGAGAAGAGGTTAACGAAAGAAAGCGGACCGTTCTACACTTTATTTGTACCGCTCCACTCCCGCCTAGGATCCAAGTCCGAGCTCGCCTAAAAGTGTCCCGGCGCAAAGACTATCATCTGCTTTTTGCGGTTACGCTAGCCACTTCTCCTCGTCACGCTTGTTGGGCTTGACCTCGACTCCTTCGTCCTGCCTGTTAGGCTTCATCTCGAGCCCCTCGTCGTTGGCGTCGTCGTTATCATAGTCGTCCGGCTCGGCCGACGAGTCGTCGGCGTCGGCGTCGGCGGTGTCGGAAATGTCGCCGTCGTTTTGAAGCATCCACGTCAGCCCGTTTGCCTGCTCCTCGACGGGAAAGACTTCGGCGGCGTATTCAGCGAGGAGGCGGGGGGCCTCCCAGAGGCCCATTGCCTGGTGGGGGCAGGTGCTTTCGAGGTCGGCATCACCAAAGTACGGAGGCTGCTTCGCCGGGTCGTCGCCGCCCATGGTGAAGAGCTTCTCGAGGGCTTCGAGCTGCTGGCGGTACCCCGTGGGGATCTTGACTTTGATGTCAATGGGGCCCCGGACGTAGCGCACGGGGCGGTTGAGGCCGGTGGCGAAGGCGTCGCAGACCTCGACGGGGGTGCGCATCTCGTACGCCAACGCGATGCGCTTGCCGCCCCACTTGGACACGCCATCTTTGATGATCTGGTATATGGCCGGGCCGCAGTCGTGCTCCGTGTCGAGCCAGGGGAGCTTGGCGTCCGGGTGGAAGGGGGCCTGCCAGACGAAGCTGCCGTCGTGCTGCAGCTCCATGCAAAAGAGCGGGTAGACGAGCGACGTGAAGTTGTTGTTGTAGATGCCCGTGTACACAAACGTGGCCGGGATGCCCGACTCACGCACGTATTCCTCGACCTCGTGCTTGGCGGCCCAGAGCGGCAGCGACGGCCAGTCCGGGTGGTAGGCGGAGTGGTCCGGCATGGACGAGTAAATATAGTGGGCGATGCCGGCGGCCTTGGCGGCGTCGAGCAAGGCCTTGCCAATCTGCAACTCGTCGCCGTAAAAGGTGGTGTTTATGAAGGCGAGCTGGGCGCCCTGGAACAGCTCCGAGATGAGCTCGTGGTTGACGCCGACGCCGGATATGGGCTCGGGGCCCTTGCGGGTGACATCCTCGCGGTCTGAGATGGAGCTGGCGTCGGAGCCGCCGGTGGGCTGCGAGTGGAGGAGGGAGGAGGAGGAGGAGGAGGGGTTGGTGCGTGTGTAGAGCTCGCCGACAATGACGGTGACGTTTGGGTTGGTGGCGACCTCTGTGGCGATGATGCCGTCGAGGGTGCGCAGCTGGGCGCGCACGCGATAGCCGACGGCGGTGACGACGCGGATGAGCGACGCAGCCTGGCGGCCGCTCGAGTTGATGACGGCGATGGTCTTGTCGGGCGAGGGCATCTGCCGTTTCTGCGGCCGGAAGATGACCGAGTTGTTGCGCGAGGCGGGGTTGGAGCTTTCGGAATACGACGAGCGCGAGTGCTTGTGCTTCTTGTACGAGGCTGCGACAGCCGAGGCCAGAGCAGCAGCGGCGTTGGAGGTGGTTGCGGGGATGTTGATGGAGCGGGTCAGGGAGGCAAAGGTAGGGCTCGCGCAAGACGGCGAGGCGGCTGTTGGAGAGTCGTGGTGGTGGTGGTGGTGGTGGTGGTGATGGTGGTAGGAGGGGGGGGGTTTGTCTTGGTTGTGGTTGTTTTGGCTCTGGACGTGGAACCGGATGTGGTCTTGAGCGAGTGGTGGGGGGAGCGACGGCGAGGCGTCTGGTGTCGTGTGCGCGTGGTGGATGTGGATATGGTGATGGGGGGAGGAGGAGGAGGCGGAGTAGGAGTAGGAGGAGGAGGGCGGGGATGCCGTCTGGGTCGTGTGCGCGGTCTGGTGCAAAGTCTGGTGTGAAGAGCAGTGATTTGCCGAGCCAGCAGGATTTTGGTGATTCCCAACCGACGCAGGCCCTGAAGCCGCAACGGGCGAGTGGTGATGGAGGGCTTGGTTTTGGGTTTGGTTGTGGTTATGGCGGATGGGGAGTTCCACCCGCTCGTGCTGGGCCATTGGGTGGGAGGCGAGGTTGTAGGTAGGGCAGGTAAGGTAAGGTAAGGTAGGTTGGGTAGGTAGGCACGCTGCACAGCTGAACCTCTTTCCCTGGCAGAGAGCGCAGGCAGGCTGGCCGATTATTGGGGAATTGAATTTTAGGATTTATTTGTTTGTCGTGAGGGGGGGGCCGGTATCAAACAAACGAACAATTACCCTCCAGCGGCAGCTTCTCTGTTGGACTTGTCGTTGTCATAAGCGATTGCTCAGCTGCGCGCACCAATGTATGGTTGGATCGAGGATCGAGTTCCTACATGAGCGGCCGGTAGGAAAGGGGGGGAGGGAGGGCAGGATTGAATAAGGATTGAAGAAATTGGGTTTACAGATGAGAACGACCAGGAACGAACAAAGTGGAGGAGGTTTGGCATTCAGGGATGAAGGACGAGAGAGAGGAACGACGAGGTAAAGTTGAGATTGTCAGTCAGAATCTGCAGTCTTCTTTTTTTCTTTTCTTTTCTTTTCTTCGTTTGCTTTTCTTTCCTCCCCCACTCCCAAGAGGAGTTGAAGGACGAGCAACTGATGAAAAACTGGTAGAGACGATGTGGTTTTGGCCGCCAGGTCGTGTAGTCAGGCAGTGCGTCAATCAAGTCAGGGCTGTTGGGTGTTGGTTATCGTGATACTGATACCGGAATCCAGCTAGATTACAGATAGATAGATAGATAGATAGATAGATAGTCGGGAAAATTGATTGATTGATATCAATCAGGCCAGACCCTGAACCCTGATGAGACAAGGCCCAAGCCCGTACGGGTTACCCGGTAGACTGCCCAGATACCAGACCAGAAACCTGGAGATCCCAAGATAGATAAGTGCACCCCTCCCTGATAGCTCGTGCACCTGCCCAACACTGTTTGTACCCTCGCTTCCTCGTCCTGTTATAAACTTGGACGTAGCAGTCTTTGCGCGACGTTGAGTGAAACAGAATTTTCCTTTTTAGCTGGCCGTGTTTATTAGTTTGGTGTTTCGGAGGCGGTTACGGATGTGAATTTCAATTGCAATTTCATTTTCATTTTCGTTTCCATTTTTGCTGGTATATAACATATCTTGCATTTCGTCAGCCTCTCGACACTACATACATAACCCGTCTATCAGATCTGATATCTCTGTTCCACTTCCTCTGTTCCACTTCTCCTTTGCTATAATAGGCCAATAAGATGGGAGACCATGTATGTATAATGCTTGTCTGAAAGAAAAGAAAAAAACAACTTCAGGGCGCCCGAGCAGCCATCGAAACAAATTGAAGCTTGTTATCGCCGTACTGTACTCGTACTGTAATGTATGTCTCTTATCAGGTTTATCGCCCCGTGATTGGCAAGGCATGGATCGACGGCCGTTCAGTCTGGAGCCTCATTGATAATTAATTGGAAAAAAAGAAACACGAATAACGAAAAGAAGGAAAGCGCAAAAAAAGCAAGATAGCAATGATAGAGAAAATATACGAGCTATCAGGCGGTTACCAAACAGAAAAACGCTCGCAGCTTCATAGCAAGCCCCCGACAGAAAGACAGACAGACAGACAGACTTCACAGCAAAACGTATTAGCGTTATCATATGACATAGAACCTACATTTTGCCCCCACCCCCAGTGGGGCCGACCCGCCCAACTCCTTGGGCAACTCATTACGTTAAAAGGGTCAGATTTCGCATGGTCGTGTGACCTTAAGAAAACGCCTCTGCCATCGAACAAAAGCGACCGAAACGACAAACAAGCGAAATGGCTTGCTTCCCTCCATGGTTAAGGTAAAATGAAATACCGCAGAAACACGACACGTGATACGCGACACACAAGTCATTTGGCAAAGTCTGATAACAGATTCCTGATAATCATATAATTGATAATACTATTAATATTAATACTGTGGGGCATACTGTACAAATACAGTGGCTTAACTTGGCCGGTGTTCGTTCATCCTGGAATAGATGGATATATATCTATATATATATATACTTAATAATTATTAATTTGTTGTGCGCATGCGAGCGCAGTCAACTGCCTCCTAACTGGCGGGAAACAGTCAGCTGATGGCATTTACCGCAGCTGGTTACATAACAGCAACTCCCCAACTGCACTCCTGTCCGATTATACTCGTCCCACTCGTTAATTGGGGGGCATGATCTCCCAAACATACGAAAATATGGGGAAAACCTTGCTCTATTTGGGGAAGTGAGGGGGAAACGAGGGTGCAAGGACGCACTACAATATATGCACACGCGTACTGGCGTGACCTTGCGCGCTGTTCGAAAATCCTTGCATCCTTGCATCAGGCATCGCGTGCACAAAAAAACCAATGCCCTGGTGCACGCAAAATAACAATACAATTCTGCATAAAAGGATCCTATCACGATATCGCCTTATATAGTCATATAGATCCATTGCTGGCTGGCTGACTTTTGTGCCACCCAAACACCTCGTCGGAAAACATAGATACAATATAGTCTTGGACCCTACCCATTCTCACCCGCGACTGCCCGGGTAAGACTTAGCCTGGCTCCAAGTTGCTGTTGGCAGGGAAGATTTATTGACTGATAGTTGATAGATAAGATTAGATATTGTACTTTGCTTATTCATCATATCTTCGACCCCACCCCCACCATACAAAGATCTTGACGTGATAAAATAAAGAATAGAAAATGAAAGGAAAAGAACCCCAAGGCCACCAAGTTATCTTACCACCGCACTGGTATGAACGGTTGCGCACGCTTGCGCACGCTTTGCCCGTTCATCATAAAACAACTACCTTGGAGACGACACGCTGCTATCTGCCCTTGAGACCGCTTGGCCTGTGAGAAATCCTTGACGGGGACATTGCCAGCAGAGCAGCCATGTTGTTCGGGGCTCTGGCGCGGGCCCTGACGCTTTCAAGGCCGCCGCTATCTTTGACGACAGCGTCAAGGCTATCATCATCATCATTTATTAGGGGCACGATACCAACCGCCAGCAGACCATCAGCACCACCAGCCACGCCGACGTCCACACACACACGCTCCGCTTCCTCCTCGTGCACGTCGCGAGCCCCTCGCCTTGCCGCACCTGCACCATCACCATCAGTGCTACCTGGCTCCATCCGGGCATTTGCTCGGAAATCAAAAGATGGGGACTTCAAATCAGACTCCCCTCCAGCATCGTCCTCGTCGTCGTCACCGTCATCGTCGTCTTCGGCGTCACCCCACCAGAACACGCATCCTGCGCCGCCGTCCAACCAGGACATGAACACGATCCCTCCGAAACAACCGTCTGATCCCAACGAAAACCCCTTTGATCGCCTCCCCGACCTGACCCGCGGCATCCCCTCAACCCTTGAATACGAACAGTCCCAGGCGCGCAGGGGCCTGGTGGCCAAGGTCGACGATGCCGCAGAGGAGGGTGCTGTTGCCCATGGCCGCGACGACCGCGAGCTCCCAAACTCTGCATACATATCGTCCTCGGACCGTCGGCGCCAGGCCTTTTTCCGGCGCATGCTGATCTTGAGTGGCGCCAGCATCGTGGCCGCCGTCGTATACATGGGTCGCGACTGGGAAACCGATCAAGAGGCCGAGAAGCACGCCGACGTCCCAAACGGCTGGGGCTTGAAGGAATGGTTCAGGAGGCTGCAGACGCGCTGTGGCGAGACGCTCACGTACTACCACGAGCCGGCGTTTGAGAAGCTGCTCCCGGACCCGGATCCGCAGTTTGCGCGCCCCTACACGCTCGTCATCGGGTTGGAAGACGTCCTGGTCCACAGCCAGTGGACGCGCGAGCACGGCTGGAGGTTGGCAAAGAGGCCGGGCATGGACTACTTTGTCCGCTATCTGAGCCAGTACTTTGAGCTCGTACTCTTTACCTCGGCTCCATCAGCCATTGCCGATGTCCCCATAAGAAAGATCGACCCTTACCACTTTATGCTGCCGCTCTTTCGCGAGGCGACAAAGTGGAAGGACGGTGAAATGGTAAAGGTATCTAACTATCTACCTTGACACCGTCTTGCAACCTTCTTCCCAAACCCTTCCCTGGGTTGTCTGCCATACTTTTTTTTTTTTTTGGTTTGCTCATGCTGACTATTTTTTTTTTTAATTTTTAGGACCTCTCGTATCTCAACCGCGACCTATCCAAGGTTATCATCATCGATTGCAACGACAAATTCGTCCGTAACCAGCCCGAAAACGCCATCCTGCTGCCCAAATGGACGGGCGACCCCTCGGACAAGGAGCTCATCGCACTCATTCCATTCCTCGAGTACATCTTCGCCGTGCAGTCGCAAGACGTGCGCGCCGTGCTCAAGTCCTTTGACGGCAAGCACATCCCTACCGAATTTGCGCGGCGCGAGGCCATCGCGCGCAGCGAATTCAACAAGCGCCGCAGCACCACTGCCAGGGGCCGGCTCACTGGCGGCGTCGGCACCAAGTTAGGCATGAAGCAAGGCGGTTTCCCTGACGGCGAACAGGACCCGGCCGAGGCATTTGCGCAGGGCAAGATGCTCCAGGATATCGTCCGTGAGCGCGGCCTGCGCACATACCAAACCATTGACCGCGAGATCCGCGAAAACGGCGAAAAGGTGCTAAGGGAGGAGCAGGCCTTGCAAGAAAAGTTGCAGAAGGAGGCCATGTCAGACATGATGAGCTCCGTCAAGGGATATATCCCGTTCCTTGGCTCGTCCAAGGGAAAGGAGAGCGCAGCCGCTGCCTCGGCCAACAAGGCGTGATGCGACGCCCGTTTGGAATCCAACATAAAAGAAGAGTCGAGAAAAGATAACACAAGATAGAAACCCATCACGAGGATTCCTTGTGTTTTGTGTAATATCTGAGGCGAAAAGGGGTGTACATAAATACAAATGTACCTTTGATAGACACATGGGAACTTGTGATGACAACTCTCCATTGGGTGGAAGGATCTCATATTATGGGTCTGATCGGCCACTTCGTCGATTATTCTATTATGTTGATATGTGGGTACTAGAAGGAGGCTTAGGGCCTGATCTTCAACTCTTACTAGTAAACTCGTGAGTATATTCGTATAAAGATTATAAGTCCTTTTATAGGGGTTATTATACTAAAGTACCGCGCTAGTTAGTAGTATAGCCTCGATTACCCGCTTTCTTAAACCCGATATATAGAAATTAATTAGTAATATATTCAATATTATATGCCTTCTAAGCCTCTCGTGACGGCTACGATTACTAGATTAATATCTTAGTAGTCGGTTAAGAGTATATAGAAGGTTACTTAGATTAGAAGTTATCTATAATCGTAGTAGTATACGAAGATCTAGCTAGGGTTATAGGTTATATACTAGTTATATAACGAGTAGAGTTTTCCGAGTACTTAAGAACCTATAAATTACCCCTTTCGCTAGATAATCGTCTTTACGATTATCTATCTCCTAATTTATAGTATTTTACCTTCTTTTAAAATTCCTAGAGATTACTATACTTATTATAGTAGTTATTCCTACTATATTTATATTAGTCTAGTTCTTCTATATTTAAGCCTACCTCGGCGGTAATCCTCTTACGATCCTCGTTTAGTAATCGTTTACTAGTATACTATAAACTACGTATAGGGTAGCTATCTCGAATATAGGCTAGAAATAACTACGATCCGTTATATCTTCTTTTAAAGTAGATACTACTAGGCGAAGCTAAATTATAGGTATTTCCGTCGTAGGTATTTATAATAATCTAAAGTCTATCGTAGAAGGGTTCTTATTTATATACTTATTCGCGTATATATAGTACCTAATCGCTTTTACTATAAACTTTAAAAAACGCCTTTTTTCTTATAAGTATACTCGTATAGTATCTCGAGATACTTTAATTAATATAGAATAGTTATAATTATAGTAGAAATACCGTTCGTATTATTAGATTAATTTACTAGCTATTTATATAATTTCTAGAGGAGTAGGTTCTCTCGTATAGGCCGTATAAGGTATCTCTAGTAAATTCGGAACGATACCGAATAGTAAGTAATAAAGCGAATAGCTAATTATACTAATCTACTAGTTATAAATATATAAAGTATAATTAAAATAGGCCTAAAGCTATTTAATACTTATAATTAAAACGCTAGTTTATTTTAACTTATTCGTAAGTCTAGCTATAATCGCTTTTATTTAGCTATTAAAATATTCTACTCGGCCGTTTATTCGTAGATAATATAGTATAGTATTAACGAGTTTAATACTATTATCTTTTAGCTAAAGTTAAACCTTATCTAATACGAACGATTACGTATTATTACTAATAATCTCTTTAATTAGTTTATATCGCCGCTAAAGATATAAGAGGAACGATATTACTATAGGGGATTTCGAATCGTTTATAAACTTATTTACTATTTAACTAGTAATATATTCGATAGTATTTAGTATAGGGAATCGGCTAAAAGGGCCGGTAAAGTTAATAGCCTACCTTACGAGTAGTAGAGGCGGCGGAATCGGTTCTAAACCTTATAATAGTATAAACGGCTTCTTTATTAGCTAATAACTCCGATAAATTCGAATAACTTCTTAGATAATTAGGATAAAATCGGGGTACTAATAGAGAAAGTTAAAGTAATATAATATTCCGCTTATAAAAGTATAGCTTTAATTCTTATATACTTATACTGTAAAGGGTTAAGACCCCCCTAAAAGCCTCGGCTATATCCTCGCTAATCGCAAGTAGCCCTATATGTAGACTAGTTACCTAATACCCCGTTATCTTCGCTGCCGTCTAACTCTACGAATACTAGCTAGATCGATAAGAAAATACTACTTATAGAACTAGGAGAACTTAAGTATTTTAAAGAACTTACTTTTAACTTAGTAGTTTAACTATCGAACTAGTAAATCGATAGTAGTATATTATAGAACCCTAGTATAAGGAAACCCCGAGATATATTACTAGCTTCTTCTATTAGACCGAGACCTAGGTCTAGGCCTATAGAACTATACGGATTTCTCTAGACCTTTTAAAAGTCCCTCGCTATATATAAAGAACCCTACGCCTCTTATAGGATCTCTTTCTTTCTTCCCTTCTCTTTAGTTTAGAATATAATCTTATTCTATATAAAAAGGTTTACCTCTTACGTAGACTATTATATTATTCTAAACTCTTTTAAGAACTTTAAAAAGCCCTAGACGACTTCTAGGCTCCCTTAAACTTTACGAACTTCCTAGAACCCCTCTTCGTTCTTAGAACTCTTCTAAGATCTTCTTTTTCGTATTCTAAGATTAGAACTCTCTATTTAGTAGAATTTCCTAGGAAATAGAGTATACTTTATAATAGGTTATTATTCTAATAAAGACTCTACGATTTAGAGATTTTTAAGAAAACTTAGAATTCTAGAACTCTAGAAGACCTTTAAGACCCTATAATAGATCCCTAGGACCCCTAGGCCTAGTATTTAGCCTACTTAGAGGCTAGTATAAATAAAATAGCTACCTCGTAAACTATATAAGAAGAAGTTATCTAGAACTTTTAGAATTAACTCTAAAAAGTTTTTAAAGCCCCTCTAACTATTCTAGTACTAGAGCCGGCTAGGGTCCCTAAGAATCCCCGGCTTAAAAAAGCCTTCCCTAATATCTTTTATTTTTCCGGAAAACGAAAGGATTTTAAAATTTAGCTTTTAGAAGCCCGAGTTAAGATTAATATCGATAGAACCTCTATTAATACCCCTTTTACTTAGTTCTACTATATCTATAATAAGATAGAATTTTTAGCTTAATTCTTCGTATTAGTTTATATTTAAGATATAGAAAAATAAAAACTTATTAATTTTTCGAATTTATTAGCTTATTTAGAATCTATTTATATAGATTTTAATAAAATAATTAGGGCTTAAGATAAATTATAAGAAGAAAAAATAAAAAAAAAAGGATTTATTTATTTTCTATTTTCCGAAATTCGAATACTTTTTCGCCGAAGTTAAGCTTATAGATACCCTAGAAAATATAAAAATCTTATATTTAGAAAGGAATATCTCTCTAGATCTCTAAAAAGCCTTAATTAACCGAGAAAAACCCTAGATTTATACCTCGTATATTAAGACTTTTCTAGGACTTATTTCGGATTTAAAAGGCCTAGCCTATTACGAGAAGTATTACTCCTCTTCTTATACCCTATTAAACCTCCCCTAAGCCCTTATTAGCTAGTTCTAGATTTAGGGGTTTTCTTAGATTACCTAGACCTCTTATAAGGACCTTATAGATTAAGAACTTTCTTCTAGGATCTCTAAAGGCTACCTAATTTTAAAAGAAAAAGAAAAAAAATTCTAATTTAAATTCTACTTCTACTATATTTAAAAAAACTATTTATATACTTCTTATTTTATAGCCCCCTCCTAGACCTAGGTTTATATTAAAAACCCTATTCTAGCCCTAGAAGAGCCCCGGATATCTAAAGCTATCTAAGAAACCCTAGCCCTAACTACGAGGGCCTTTATTAAAACTATAAAAGCTAAAAAGACTTTTAAAATCGTTAAAATCTTCTTAGATAACTTAGAAGACTTAGAATTAGAAAAAGAGTAATTTTAAATTAAAATCTCGATTTAAAGTTTTTAGAACCCCTAGAAATCCCTATTTAACCCTAGGCTTTTTTAGAAGAGGAGGGTACTTATATAGATACTATTATAAATAATAGATCTAATATAAAATCTTTTATTAATTCTAATTACTATAGTTTTACTATAATATCCGATAGAGCTTCTACTAAATATAGAATTACCTTCTACCCGATTTAACTTTACTATATTTAGTAAATTATTAATTAATTTAAAAACCTTTAACCTATTATATTTTAAATAGCTTATTTTAAACTAAATATAAGTAGGTTTTACGAGGGTATTTAGGCTTATATAATCCCCGGCTAGTCCGATCTTATAATCTTAAGAAAAAGGTAATTATAGTTCTATAATACCTCTTTTCGCCTAATTACTAATACTATAACTATCCGAAGACTTTTTAAATTTAAAATATTTATAGTATTAGTATTTATAGACCCTAAAATCGTTTAAATCTCTTCTACCGGTTTTAAAGCCTTTTTAATTAAAACTTTAAAAGAAAAACTACTTATATACGTCTTTTTAGTTTCTTTCGTAAATATTTAGAAAGCCCTCGCTATTAAAGAAGAAAAAGACCTTTATCTCGAAGCTTTTACCTAATTATTCCTTATTATCGAAGCTTTTAATAAAAAGAAAACTAAAGAACTACCGCCTTCTCGCCCCGGTCTAGATTACGAAATAAACCTACTTCCGGATACTACTATTTTAAAAATACCGTTATATTCGATATCTAGAGAGGAATTTCTAGTACTATAGAAAACCTTATACGAACTACTAGATTAAGGCTTTATAAGGGCCTCTTCTTCGTTAGCTACTACTCTAGTTCTTTTCGTAAAGAAACCTAGAAATAGCTTATATTTTTATATAGACTATCGAGGGTTAAATACTATATCGAAATACGATACCTATCCGATACCCTTTATATTAGAGACTTTATAATAAATAGCTAATTTTAAGTAGATTTTTAAAATTATTATTATATTAGCTTTTTACCGTCTCCGGATATACGAAAGAGACGAGTAGAAAATAGCTTTTAGAATTAGATTAAGTTCTTTCGAGTAGCTAATTACCTTTTTCGGTCTATCTAGTACTTTTACCTCGTTTTAATTATATATAAATAATACCTTTTACGAATATCTCGATATCTTCTACTCTACTTATTTAGACGATATTATTATCTATTCTAATAGATCTAAAGAAGATTACTATTAAAAAATCTATTCTATAATCTTAAAACTTTTTAAAGCTAGTTTATAATTAGATTTCTCTAAATCTAATTTTAAAACTTTAGAAATTAAGTATTTAGGTTTTATAATCGAATCCGGGGTAAGTATAAAAACTAACCTTAAAAAGATAAAAGCTATTTAAGAATAAGAACCCCTAAAAACTATAAAAAATATACGAGGCTTTTTAGGATTCGTAAACTATTATAAGGTCTTTATTAAGGACTTCTCGGATATCGCTAGACCTTTTATAAATCTAACTAAAAAGGATACCTTTTTTAAGTAGAATATAGATTACTAGAATATTTTCGAGAACTTTAAAAAAGCCTTTATCGATTCCGAGACCCTAGTTAGCTAAGATCCTTCTAGGCCTATAGCTATAGAAGCGGATACTTCTAATTATATTTTAAGAGGCGTACTTATATAATAAAACCTTAAAGACTTTATCTAGAGACCTATAGGATACTATTCGAGAAAGTTATCCCTTACCGAAGTTAACTACCCTATATACGATAAAGAACTTCTATCTATTATATCGTATATTAGAGAATAGTATTCCGAATTTAAAAATATAGATTTTATAGTCTATATAGATTACTAGAATTTAGTCTATTTCTAGACCCGGTAATATCTATCCGAATAATAAATATAGTAAGGAGAAGAACTATCCGAATTTAAGTTTAAATTTATCTACTAGCCCGGTATTATATAAGTCTCTTCCGACGCCCTCTCTAGAAGAGATTAAGATCTACTAAAAGATATATCTGACGATAGAATATCTAGTAGAACCTTTTAATTACTTTCTAACCCTTCTAATACCTTAAATAGATTAGAAATAAAAGTTAAAGCTATATAGATATCCGATAGTAACTCCGGACCCGAAAACGAGCCTCTCTCTATCTCCGAACTTACTAACCCCTTTAAGAGCCCTTTCGAAGACCTAGAACTATCGAATCTATAGTTAGAAGGTCTAGAAAAGAACTTTAAATACTAGAAGATTTAGTAAACTATTTATAAAAGTAACCGGTAGTTTTCTACTAATTAGGGTTTACTAGTATCTATATCCGAGTATTCTATTAATATAGAGAACTATTTAATATAAAGAGACCGAATCTAAATACCTTTTTTCGAGCCCCTTAGAACTAAGATTATCTAGCGAATCTATAACTCCCCTACTACTAGTTACCCCGGTAGAGAAATTACGAGAGATCTAGTTTCTAGGTACTATATATAGCCGGGTTTATCCTCCGATATACGTCGTTTTATACGAAACTACTAGATCTATTCGTAAAATAAAGTCTAAAAAGATTAGAAAAAAGGTCTTCTAAAACCCTTACTTATTCTAGAACGATCCTAGTAAGAACTATTTATAGATTTTATAGTAGACCTCCCCGAAACCTCTAATAGGTCTATTATACTAGTAGTTATAGATAGATTTATAAAAAGCCTTATATTTATACTAATAAAAATAATAAAAGCCCCGGATATTACTTATACTTTCTTATAGTATATCTACGTATATTACGGACTCCCCTATACTATAGTTTTCGATAGAAGACTTTAGTTTACCGGTTTATTCTAGAAAGAAGTCTACCGGTCTCTAGGGATTTAGTAGTATTTATTTATAACTTTTTACCTTTAGACCGATAGCTCTATAGAACGTTTAAATATAGAACTAGAGGTTTACTTATAGATATTCTACTCGTTTAACTAAGATAACTAGGATATATTACTACCTAATATAATACTTGCTTTTAATAACCGAAAATCTATATCTACCGGATTCTCCCTATTCTTCTTAAACTATAAATACTACTTCGAGACCTTAAAACCTAATATAAGACTTTCTACCGGATCTATCGTCTCTTTAGCCGAAAAAAGGCGCGAATAAGTTAGAAAACTAAAAAATTACTACGATTTAGTAGTAGTAGTAATAGTAGATACCTAAAAAACCTAGGAGAAATATATAAACCGGCTATAATAGGCCTCGGAATCTTATAAAATAGGGGATAAAGTTCTACTATATTTAAAGAATATTAGAACTATTAGACCCTCGAAGAAACTAAATTAAATAGCCCTACTATATAGGGTTATAGGTCTAGTAGGATCTTATACTATTCGCCTCGATACCCCCCCCGGAATCTACCCCGTTTTCTATATAGATCTTCTATACCGAGCCTCTAAAGACCTACTTCTTTCTTAAAATATAGCCTACCTAGAACTACCCCTAATCTAATTATTAGAAGCCTCTAATAACTATATCGAAAGAGAGTAGGTTATAGAAAAGATCTTATAGTACTATTAATCTAGAAATAGCTACTTTAGTATTCTAATTAAGTAGAAAAGTTATATAGAACTTACTAAAAAACCCCTAGAAGACTTTCTAAATACCGAAGCTCTAGAAGTCTACGAATCTAGTCTTTTAGAAGTTCTATAAGCTACGAAACCCTAAAAAAAAGGGGGAAAAAAGGGCTAATATAAAAGGTTAAAACCCCCCTAAAAGCCTCGGCTATACCCTTACTAATTATAAGTAGCCCTATACGTAGACTAGTTACCTAATACCTTATTATCTTCGCTACCGTCTAATTCTACGAATACTAGCTAGATCGATAAGAAAATACTACTTATAGAACTAGGAGAACTTAAGTATTCTAAAATACCTACTTTCGACTTAGTAGTTTAATTATTAAATTAGTAAATCGATAGTAGCGTATTCTAGAACCCTAGTATAAGGAAACCCCGAGATATATTACTAGCTTCTTCTATTAGACCGAGACCTAGGTCTAGGCTTATAGAACTATACGGATTTCTCCGGACTTTTTAAAGGTCCTTTACTATATATAAAGAAACCTATACCTCCTATAGGATCTCCTTCTTCCTTCCCTTCTCTTTAGTTTAGAATATAATCTCATTCTACGTAAAAAGGTTTACCTCTTACGTAGACCGTTATATATACGGCTATTTATACTAGATCTACTTTACTAGGTATATATTTAAGTATATCTCCGTTAACTCGATAGAGGGCTTCGGCGTAGGCTATAAAATTAGCTCGGACTTATACTAGGTTAAGGCGTAGTAGTAGTAGTAGTAGTATTTAGAGATAAAAGTATTTAAAAATCGACTATAAATCTATCTAATTAAAGTTAGTAAATTAGATCTAAAACTAGATATTAGGCTAGGGGTCTTCTTCTAGCGAATCTTCTACTAGGAAGATTATAAGAGTATTACGTACTAGGAGTCTAGATAACTAATCTACTAAAACGTTAACTTTACTTTTTCGGTATACGATTCGTATACTATAGTATTCTATAGTATCGAGAAAATATAGGATCCGCGCTAATTAATCGGCTTTTATACGAATAGATTTAAAGCTATTATAGTCTATAATTACTATAATATAGGCGCCTTCTAGCTAATACCTCTATTATTAGAGGGCGAAAATTACTACTAATAATTCTTATTCTTATACCGAATATTAAGATTATATATCTATAAGTTTATAATTTATATAAGCTATTAGGTAAAATACGCTTTTAGGACTTCTAATCTTTTACGAGGCTATAAGGTATAGCTAAAGTAAAGCGGCGCCGGTATAAATCTACGAGGAGTCCGTCTCTAGGATTACTAGTAGAAGCTAATCGAATTTCTTTAGTATCGGCGTAGATACTATAGTATCTCGGATATATTACTATAATACTATTATCTCCTCTAAGAGTATAATTATACTATTCTTAGGTAAATTATTACTTATAAGGGTATATAGAAGACTAGCGTAGAGGGCGAATTAGTAGATATAACTTTATAGATAACTAGCGGTATTAAAGAAATTTCTTAACTCGGTTAGTACCTAAAGCGGCGATCGTTTAAATATAGCCTCTACTTTCGATAAATCGATCTACCGGCTATACCGATTAACGATAAAGCCTAGGAATTTACTTTCTATAATAAACTATTAGTACTTTTTCTTATTTAGTACTAATCCGTATAGTTCTAAATATACTATAACTAATTAGGCGCGATAGAATAACTCTTCTATAGTATTAGCCTAGATATAAGTATTATTAATTATACTAGTTAGCTATTTAGTAAAAGGTTTAAATACTTCCTCGATTAAGGCTTAGAAGGAGGCTAGTATATTAGCTAAACCGAATAGTATTTAAAAGTATTTATAAAAACTAAACGGTATACTAAAAGTAGTTTTCTCGATATCCTTATTAGCTACTCGAATATACTAGAAGATATTCTCTAAGTCGAGGAAGATATAGTATTTATAATTAGTAATACGCTATATCTAGTCGTCTATATTCGGTAATAAGTAGGCGTTCTTTTTAGTAATAGTATTAAAAGCTCGATAGTTAATATAGAAATACTAGATTATACGTTCTAATATAGAAGTACTTTTTTAGGTATTAGAAATACTAGAAAATACTATAGCGATTTACTTTTCCGGATAATACTATCTCTAATAGCTAATTTAATAAAATCTCGTATAACTTAGTCCTATAGCGGCGAATACCGCCTCGGCGGTAATTTAATAGGTTTATAGCCTTCTATATTAATATAATAATAAACTTCTAGTAGTTTTTTATATATTCTACTAGTATAGCCGAATATACTAAAGAACTACTTTTTAAGCTTTTACCGAAGATCTTCTACTTCTACTATTACTAGGTCTTCGTCTACTTAATAGACTTTAATTACGCTATATACTAAAGGCTTCTAATCTATCTTCTAGAGTATAAGTTTACTAAGTAAACCGAGTAATTTTATATTACCGCCTAGGGTACTAGTAAAGCCTAGTTAATAGAAAATAGACTAACTAAAGGTAATATTACCGGGGAATATACTATCTATTATAATACTAAGCGTAATCGAGATCTTTTCTATTATTCCGCTTTCTATAGTATTAAAATAAAATCGTATATATACGTCTTATTATATAGATAGACTATTACTACTTACGCCTCTTATTATAAATAGTTATTTAGTCGGGTATATAATACCGAAGTACTCGGCTATTAATATATCTACTTATAATAGGGTTAAACCGTAATCGAAGAAAATAGAGGCGTTTTACTATTATAAAAGCGCTTATAGCTTAAAAGCTACGATCTAAGTACTATAGAGATTATACCTCTTTCCGTAACCTTCGCGGACCTCTCTAGGGTCTTAAGTAGTATTCTAATACTTATCGCCTACGACTACTACGTATAACGACTCGAGGCCTTAATCTAGGTCTCCTATATTACTATTAAAGTCGCGATATATCTCTTCTTCTATACCCGTATATACTAAAGCCTCCTATATTATTCGGAGGTTATTTTCCGTACTATCGGAATAGTCGTCTTCGATATTAGTTTAATTATATAACTCTCTAGTTATATAAGTACGGCTTTTCCGTAATTTATTACCTCTTCTATATTAGTTATTATATACCGGTTTACTAGTAGGCTTTAACTTCTAGCTTTAGCTAGTTTTAAGGTATTCTAGTAGTTTACTAGTAGTATACTTTCCGCCGATTAAACTACTATTTTTAAAAGTAATAACGTCGCCGGTAGAAACTAGCTTTTAGCTAATATAGCTAGAACTAGCGTAGTTCTTCTTTCTTATATAATCGTTCGCCTAGTAGCCGGTTTTACTATAGTTATAGTATCTTCTACTACTCGCTTTAATAGTATTAACTATATTATTATCTATAAAGATATCGGTAATCGTCGGCTTAGCTATCTTTAATTTAGAAGCCCTAAGTAAATTTAGTTACCGGTATACGGTTTTTACCGGTATATTAATACGGCTTTCGAGGATATTTATTTTAAAATAAAGTATTACTATACCGGTTAGAGTAATAGTTACCGTAGGTCTTATATAAATAGTATCTTCTATAGCGTATCTAGCTATACTACGAGATTCGAGTACGATCGTTTCTATAAGCTTTTTTAGATTATCGATCTCTATATTCTTAATAAAGCCTTAAGCGCG
Organism: Tympanopsis confertula; assembly: GCA_026745395.1. Classification (NCBI taxonomy): domain Eukaryota; kingdom Fungi; phylum Ascomycota; class Sordariomycetes; order Coronophorales; family Scortechiniaceae; genus Tympanopsis; species Tympanopsis confertula. Next base: position 17,830 of record JAOYNU010154704.1, read on the forward strand.
TAGTAGATATATTTATACTATATTCTATAGTACGTATCTAGTATTTAGCGTAATTTAGTTATCCTCCTAGAGGTCGTAAAAAGCCTTATAGAGGCGGTATATAAAGGATTTATACGACTCGTCTTCTATAGGCTTAATCGTAGAAAAGGTAATATACGTCTATACTAGACTTCTATAGGTCTTTATCCTAGTTAAAATAGCTTTAATAGTAAGTAACTACGAGGCGCGTATAGAGTCGATAAATTATACTACGACTAAGAAGTTATTTTATAGTAGTAGTAGAATTCGGTTTAATTATATATCGAATAGTACTAAGGTATTCTATAACTTATTCTAGATAATCTTTAATTTAGTAAAGTTCTTTAGGTTATTACTAGCTTTTAGTTTAAAATAATTAGCCTAATTAGTACGATTCTTAGTATTATAAGTTCGTACTTTATAATCGTAAAAATTACTATATCTTATAATATATATCTATACCCTTCGGACTTATAGTACGAGATTATCGCTATTACTTAAAAGTATAGTAGCGGTTTCTCTTAGGGTTATAAAGAGGTTAAGGGTACTATTTATATTCTACGGCCTAGCTCGTTATTATTACTAATAATATAGCGATTATAGTTAGTTTAGTATCTAGGTAGGATAAAGTTTTTAATTAACTTTAAATCGCCTTTTTCCTTTTTATAAAAGGCTACTCTCTATTAGAAGAACGCCTATCGATTCTTTTATAGTACGGCGTAATTATATTAATTTCTCGCCGAGATCTTCCTAGGGGTTATACTTTAATTTAGTAAAAGCGGTATTAAATAACTCGTTATATTCTTCTATAGCTAAGATGATTTTTTCTATAACTATTTTTATCTATAGTACTTCTTTTATATTCTCTTCTAGCCCTATTAAGATCTCTTATATCTAGTTCTATAAAGCCTCGATTCTATTTATCCGAGTATTTATTACTATAACTATACTCGTATTCTTTTTTCTTTATTATAATACTTTATTCTATTCCTCTTTTATAATAATTACCGAGTATTTACCTTTATAGCTATTTCCTCTATCTTCTACTATAAATTCTTTTTAAATAGTAGGTTTTATTATTATAAATATAATCTCTAGTAAAACTAAAGAAGATAGTAAGAAAAGTTTTAAAGGATATATCGGTTAAAATTACTAAGTTAATAGAAAAGAGAAAAAGAAAAAGAGGGTACGTATTATATTACTAGAGATAAGAAGAGAAGAAGAGGTTAAAGTTATCGCTATTTACTAGTTCTTTTAGGTTAGGCGATCCGGGGAATTTAAAGAATTTCTATAGGAATTCGTTTTAGGGGTTTCCTTATAAAAATAATTATTTTTATACTTTCTAAGTTTTTCGTAACGGCTACGATTACTAGATTAATATCTTAGTAGTCGGTTAAAAGTATATAGAAGCTTACTTAGATTAGAAGCTATCTACGATCGTAGTAGTATACGAAGATCTAGCTAGGGTTATAGGTCACGTACCAGTCACGTGACGAGCAGAGTTTTCCGAGTGCCTAAGAACCCACAATTATAAGATATATTACGATATAGTATAACTCGCTATATATAAATCTACTTAATAAGTTTTTTTATATACTAACAGATATCCGAAGTTTCTAAATAATATTTAAATATCAGTAAACTTACTAAAAACAGATATAGTTTTCTAGATATATTTCCAGGTAACTAGAAATAGTTAATTAATTTAGATAATACTATTGAAAGGACAGTCTTTTCGATAGGGAGATGGAAGAGGATGTAGAAGATGATTTCTTATAGTAGGAATTTATATATAAGGAGATCGATAATTATATTAAGTTCCCTATTTTAGGTGGG
>JAOYNU010154814.1:0-19639 GCA_026745395.1 Tympanopsis confertula
GACAGTTTACGTGGCGATAGAAGCCTATTTCTGTATCACAGCAGGATGCCGTAACGAATTAATTCCTCTATTATCCCAGAGATAGATATATGTACATGACGGCTTACAATAGTCACGTGAATGTCATTACATCTTATCTAATTTCCTTGCCCCACATTAATGGAAATTTTTTCCCTCGCCATTAGCCCCACTTTTGGGGTATTTCAAGTTTTTTTTCCTTCTCCAAAAATTTCCACTCTTTCCAACTCTACCACCGTCCTGGAGTCCGTATCCATTCTCAATGTTAGAATGAGCTCTCTCTATTCATGCCACTGGCCCGCGGGTCCAAGGCGCAATTTATTCGAGCTCGTGGTTCTCTGAGGCGCGACGGACGTCTGCCATCGTCGAGGAATCTGCTTCTGTCCAACTGCACAAAAGCAGATATTTAATAGGTAAGCCTGAGCCGTCTTCTTTGCTTCTGTGGTCTGCCCACGTCTGCGATTGCTCCCACCTTTGAGGTGATGACAGTTACAAATTGTCTTCTTTTCCCATCTGAATCGACCATGAACGAAATCATTCTGTCCAGGGTTACTTGCCAGTATACCTTGTCTGATCTTGAACACCTCCGCATTACTTGTTCACGTCGATTCTGGGCCCGAGTTTGCTAACATTCACCCAATCCAGCAGGCAATTCCCTTGGCGTCATTTCACATCTGCGGCTCACCATCTCCCAATTGCATTCCAGTAAGTACGTTATGGCTTTTTTTTCCACTGATGCCCAACTTTCATGATGAAATATCCCACATTCGCAGTTTCCACTCGAGTCCCAACTAGAGCCTTTTCTGGGACAGATGAGGGCCAAATTATGCCTACCTTGGATGTCTGACAATCGCACCTACAATTACCACTACAATCTCGTGATTCTAGCAACACCCAGCTGACCGTTGCAGGTAGACAGATAATTTTTGGCGAAGCGACGACCCTGTGCCTCGGCACAGTCGACCACCGTGTTGACGCTTGCAGCTCGTCCAAGACCAGCAATGGTCCAGGACAGCTTGCTCTTAGTCTAACTTCTCGCGGGTCTGCTGCCACGATCTTGTAGCCCTTTTCATCAAGTTAAGTAGCTCGTAGGGCATAATTTGCCGAAGGGTGCCAAAAGCCTTGGATGAATGAAGCCAGGTATATATAGTTAGCATATTTATATAATTAAAATATTGTTCAGCCGGATGGATTTGCACCCACCCGACCCAAGACGTGATACGCTCGGTCTTTTAAGCTCAGCAACCAGTATAACTCAATATAAAAATGTTCGTAATACAATTTTGTCACCGTGCTGCAGAATAGTTTCTATTTTTAAAAAAAAAATGTTTGTATAGCCCACCCGAGCTGGGCTACGATAAAAAAAATACAGCAAGACGTGATACCCTCTGTCTTTGAAGCTCAGCAACCGGTGAATAGTTTCTATATAATAGAAATCTGCCGTTTCTTCTTCCCCCCTTTACTTTCGTTTGTAGGCCTTGGACTATATATACAAGGTAAAAGCCCGAGGGATTACTGGATGACCCTTGACGGTTTCTTACTACTTTAGTTGAAAAGGATATTCAAATGCGTTTATTTCAGTACATCATACATGGCTTCGTTATGCATCCTACATGCTTGGTACGTATTGCGTGGTATAAGTATAGGTAAGCGTTGTCATGTTTCGTTGATGAAGATGTCGTCTCTAGCCCCCAGCCGATCCCAGATAATTCGCCCAAGATTATACCTTGACATGCCGCTCAAACTCCGTGGTAAAATCGCAGCAGCCATGAAACGCCGGTGTTGATGTAATTTGAAAAAAAAAAAAAAAAAAAAAAGAGAGAAGCCGCCCATAAAACCAAGCAGGCAGATAGACAGTTTTCATTGTGACGCAACCCGAAGCTCCTCTGAGATCTCAACCCGACCTCCTCCTCTCCGGACCCTCCCGCCGACCATGCCCAGTCTGATCCTCCCAGTGCGCCCCCGGCCAAGCCAGTTGAGTTTGAGCTTCTTGCAGAGCTCCTCGATCTTCTTGTAGTTCACATCGGTGCCCTCGCCCACAACGCCCAGGCTGGCCAGGACGCTCATACACTGCAGCAAGCGACCTATCAGGTCGGTGACCTGCTTCGAGTCATCGGCGATGTTTTGGTCACGGGCGGCGGTGGCGCCACCGACGCCACGGCCATCGACCCTGCCCTCGCCGAGTACGTGGAGGCTTGAAGGCGTAAAAGGCCGGAAACCACCACCACCATCGCTGACGCTGGCGCTGGCACTACCAAAGCTGACGTTACTGATGGCTCGGCTCCGGCCGCCGCTACCGCCACCACCAGCCGTGGATGCAGTGTCGCCGAGAAGGGTGGTGGATGTTGAGTTGTAGCTCGCCAAGGATGGATCGATGCTGAGGGCGGTGCCGGGCCGTGCCATGGAGAAGAAGCTCTCGGCGGGGCTGGACGAGGGCATGGGGGGGAATGTTTCGGAGGCGAGAGGGGGAGAGGATAGAGCGTTGGAGGTGAGGGAGGCTGGTAGGCAATCGAGGGACAGGCGCGAGAAGATGTGCCTGAGCGAATCGTAGCGCGGCAAGATGACACGGTCGCGATATGCCGTCAGTATGAGGCGGCGGACGATATCTGAGCCGACGTAGGCGGTGGGGTGGGGTGTTGCTGCGCGCTCGGTTCCGGAGAAGCTCGCTTTTCTCTCAAGAAACTCGCGGGCCTGGTCCGAGCCGGAGAACTCGATATCGAGCGGCAGGAAGATGGCCTGGAGGTAAGGGAGAATGGAGGTAAAGGTAAAAAGCCACAGCTCAACGAGGGTGGGTATCAGGCGGTCCTCCGGGGTGCTCTTGAGAGTGTGGTCCATGGACGAGAAACCGAGGTCGAGCAGGTTCCAGAGGTCGTCGAGAACGGATGACAAGGTGCGGCGCTGCAGGCAGTACTGCAGGTGAAGGGCGACAACGCGATTCAGGTCCTCGACGGGGATGCGCAGGTCTTCGCCCTCGAACACGGCTTGCAGCTTCGCCTTTAGGTAGGGCCAGGCATCGTCGGCGCTCATGTTGGTCAGTCCGTAGCGGGTCGGGTCAAAGGTCTCGTACCAGAGGCTGGACTGGGCCGACAGGGCGGTGGCACTGCCGGGGGCGGCGGGCCAGTCGGAAATCCCGTGGCCATCGTCCTGGGCCTTCTTGTCCTTGCGGGCGGCGTGGATGCTCTTGGGGAACGATGACGACGTCGGGGCCGGGCTCTGGGGGTTGAAATTGTACAAGGTGTTGGGGGCGCTCGGGTCGATGGGTCTGGAGTTGCTTGCGGCCGAGGACAGGCCGAGGCTGAACTCCTCCTTTGAGTGCTTGTGCTTTGTGAGAAAGAAGCGATGTTTCTTCTCGCCGTCCTTGGCTCCCTCGACGTCGGCCGGCCGGATGGTTGCCTGGGAGGCGTTGTTCTGGTGGTAAAAGGGATGCGACGAATCGAGGCTGGTGGTGCTAAAGTTTCCCCGTTGGAGGGCAGACAGGAGTGACGACTTTGCTGTGGTGCCGGGGCTCGGAAGGGGCTTGTCCTTGGGGTCGCCCCTGGCGGTGCTGACCTTGGATGGGCGGGCCTTGGAGAACAGCTTGACCTTGGACGACTTCTCGGGCTTGTCGGGCTTCTTGTCAAGGGGGGGTGGAGGCTGACTCGGGGCCAGTTGTGGTGGTGGTGGTGGTGGTGGCAGGCTTGGCGAGCCCTGGCCGCTGGGCGATCTCGGAAACACGACGTTGGCAGCGGCGGTCGCGGCAGGGGTATGGTAGGCAAGGAACGGACCGTCGCGTGGAGGGCCGCTGGCCTCGGTGAGGCTGAAGACGGGAGGGCTTGTCGGGCGGACGGATTCTCCTCCGGGTACGGTTTGCGATCTTTGGCGCGAATGCGAGCCGAGGTAGTAGTAGTTCTGGTACTGGTGGTGGTGGTACTGATGAAGGAGCTGCTGTTCTCTGAGATGGTCACGCGCGACTGCGGTCTGCGCGGCGATCTGGCTGGCGCTGAGAGCACCGGGAGCGGCGGTGAGGTTGAGGTTGAGGTTGACGGACGTGGTCGATGACGACGACGACGATGTCGGCAGGGCCAGGTCGATCTGCGACAGGTTGGACGAGGTGGCGTGCGGGAGGGTGGTGGTGAACATGCCCTGGGTCGCCGAGAGCTTCCTCGTGTGCGGGGGCATCATCATGGTGGCCTGTGGTGGCAGAGGTGATGTGATGCGTGGTTGCTGCGGGATGTGAGACGGAATGGACATTAACGGCGACGGCGACGACGACGACGACGACGACGACGGGGGCAAGACGTCGAGAGCACTCCTGGCGGTCATGGGGGCCGGACGCGGCGGCGCGGCCCAGGCGAGGCTCGCCGAACTGCCGTTGGCATGCGACATGAACTGCGAATAGATGGGCGTGGACATGCCACCAGCCTCGGCTGTGCCGGGCCTCTGGTCGCCAACGCCGTGGGTTCCTGCTGCGGCAAAGCCATGACTTCTGGACTTGGTGATGGGTGGCGGTGCAGGGTCGTCGCTATCAGACGAGTCGATTCGCACGGGCGGCGGCGGTAGGGGCCGCGACAGCAGCGGTGGTGGTGGTGGTAGTGGTGGCGACGACGCGATGACCGACGATGGCGATGCTGTGACTACCGATATTGACGTGAAGCTCCCCGGCCTTGGTGTCTGCTGCTGATGCTGATGCTGCTGCTGCTGCTGCGGCATGATTAGATGCAACAGGGTGGGCGGGTGGCATGTCCAAAGTAGAGTAGTTGGCCTACGTGTGTGGTTGTATAACCAACCGGCCTTGAAATTCTCGTATCTGTCGGCTTGGTCGGTTAGATCGAGATGAAGCTCCGACAAAACAGGCCTGTCCCTCTTGCAACCGTCTCTTGCGTCGTTATGTCTGATTGCCCGTCGCACGCAAGGGAGGAGGATAGCAGAATGAGGAACAAGGAATAGAGGAAGGAATACGGACAAGAGAGAGGGGCAGAGAAACAAGATGATCGGGAAAGAGGGCGAAAAGGCCAGGCCAGACGAGCTGCGCCGTATCGCGGCACTGGGTAGTGTGTCCAAGAGAGAGAAATAAGATGCTGGCTGGCTGGCTTTGCGGGAGGAAAGAGTCAACACCAAGGCAAACAAACAAACAAACAAACCTATATGCAACGTGGGAGGCGGATCTGTAATGTATGTATATATGTATGTATTGTCAATCTTGGATCCCTCGACTTCATTCAGGGCTGGCAAGATGATAAAAGTGTGTATTGTATTGTGCCACTCTCCTGGCTCCACCCTGGACCATTGAAGCCATCGTCGTCATCTCGTTCAATTGATCCAGGCAAGGGAAGGAAGGGGGCAAGGGAAGCCCCTCCCTCCTCGATTTTGTGGCGCGCCACACGCCACGGCCCTACGATCGAGGCTGGTGGTGGGGTCGTTATTCTTTTTTCCCATTTTTTCCATTATTTCCTATTTGAATTCGGTTGTGAAAAACGTTGACGATAACCCCAACTTGTCCAAATACATCATGGCGACGACACGAGCACTGGCCGTCACAGCAACCTACTCGGGCCCCGCCACGAGCGCGCCGTTCACTGTCGAGGTTCCCCTGCAAAGCCAGGTCCCGCCGTCAGACTCGGTCGAGGCAAAGACTGCCTACCTCGCCAGCCTGCGCTCCGCGACCGATGCCATTCAGGATCGTGTGAACAAGGAACTCACGATACGCATGGAGGAGGATAACCAGAGGGAGGCTGTTGCAAGCGGAAAGGCGCCCCTCTCTGTCGAAGAAGCAGCCGAGGAGGAACAGAACTATGGCGAAGACGTTCAGGAGGAAGATTAAAAGTGAAGAATTGAAAGGAAAATAACAAAACGAAACAGAGCAAATGGTCCAATAATATATATACGACGTCCTCCTTCAAAGCTATGCTGCCTGGCGGATACCGGATACAAATAACCCCCCAAAAAAAACAGTCTGCCATGTTCATGTCAAATCGCATACTCCTCCCCAAACCAAAAGAGAAAAAAGGTCCAATTTCGAGTCCACTTCATTGCCGGCTCCAGGGTGCCAGCCTCGCCGCCCCGTCTGCCTTTACACTAAACGAAGACCCATTCGTTACTCGCCCAACACAACCATAATGGACGACGGAATTGTCCTGCATGATGGCAACGACACTTCCTCCAAGTCTCTTGTGGCAGGCACCACACAGGCGCTCTTCCGATACCACAACGCGCCGGTTTCTTCCGGCCTGGCCGTCCGGAACACCCTCTCCGAGGTGAAGCGCCGCCTGAGCCGCAATGAGCGCCGTCGCTCGCAGCCCGGCCACGATTCGTGTTTCGAGCATGGTGCTGGTTGAAGCGCGGATGCGGCCGCGGAAATAGGACTCGAGTTTCTTTACCGGCAGCGAGTCGGGAATGAGGGAGAGCGTCGACGCGGCCGGGAGACGCGAGCCGTGCTTGGAAAGGAGGTCCAGTGCCGGCTCGAGCGCAGGTTTATGCGGAGCGGGCGGGCTCAGGTAGAGCGACAAGAGGATATGGTAGATGGACGGCGACGATTCCTCGGGATCAACCGCCGAGTCGGGCCGTGACTTGATGGGCGATGTAGGGTTCGCATCTTCGGACTTGTGAACTCGATTGCAATACCTGCGTCGCCAGTTTGTTAGAACTTTGGTGCCCTGACTGCACAGCAATCACAGCACACACAGCCGCTGGCTTACTCTTCTGCTTTTGCGTAGTCTTGCATTCGGAAGACGTATATCGTGAGCGCCTGCTTGTGCTGTCCCATGTTGCTCAGCACAACAGCCTGAGCCTCAAAGAAGGAGGGGTCTAAAGAAAGTCCTCATCAGCACATCTCTCTCTCTCTCTCTCTCTGTGCAGAGTAGTGGTCACCATACTGTCCCGTGGTATCATGCCGAATGCCCGCGTCATGCTATACTGCCGGCTATCCCTCAAAAACTTGACAAAACGCCCCATGGTTGCTTGCCAGTCCTGGTCCTTCTCGCCCTCGCCCTGGAGTCTGCCAATGTATAGCTCAACGAGTCGGTTGTGGAAGTCGGGAGTCATGTCGTTGAGCTCGCCGATTATGTGCTCCAGGTACTGGGTCTCGAGGCAGGGATCAATGTGCTCCAAAAAGGCCACGACCTTGTCCCGAGGCAGCGTCTCTGCATTCTCGGTATCGGCCACAAACACCTCCATGGCCAGTCCCGGGTTGGCGCGCAGCGTCCACTCGGAATGCTCGAATATAAGATCGAGTTCCGACGGCGGCAGATTCTGGAGATAGAGCACCGTACGTCGCGGTCCCTGGAGAGCTTCCGGGGTGTCCGGGCCTGCGTCTTTTGCCGTGCCGAACTGCCTCAGTAGACCAAGTGCCTGCGTGTGCAGCTTCTTGCCGTAAAAGAAGTCGACCAGCTCGTTGTACCGGCTATGCTCGCGCAGCTTTTCGTTGACAACCTCGGGGTCGCAAAAGTTGGGGATCCGGAACAGCGACCCTGCCAGGGAGGGGCTCGCAAACATGTACGCGCGGAAGAGCGCCGTGTCCACGATCCTGAATGTCGCCCGCAGCTTCTCCTCGAGTTCCTTCTCGGAATCGTCGTCCTTGGGGATCTTGATGACATGCCCGGCCACGAGGTGTTCTGTCGAGCCCTCCCTCGCCGCGGACTTCAGCCTGCCCGTTACGGGGTCAAGGACACGCTGCATGCGTGCGCGGGTTCCGGCGAGATAGCTGTTGAGCTCGAGGACAGCATCCTTGAGGTCCTTGCCCTGCAGCGGCGCATCCTCGACCGGCTTCCCCGGGGCGCTCGACTCGTTGTCCGAGTCGGTGTCGGCCTTCTTCGCTACGACGGAGGCTGCTGCTGCATCCGATGATTTGTCCACGGCTGTGGGCGTGGCCTGCGCCTTCCTGCCGCCCATCAGGTATTTGGCAAAGCCTCCGGTGGTGGTCGTGGTCGTGGTCGTGGTCGTGGTCGTCTTGGGAGGCGATGCCGACATTGGCGCTTCCTCTGGCGGCGATTTCTCATTGTGCCCGTTGGGGGGTTTTGCTACAGCAGTCGTCGTCGTCGGTACTGTATTATTATTATTATTATCAACCGGCTCGGCCCCATCCTCCCCGCTCGCCGGCTGTAGCCCGGAGAACTCCCCGGCAATAATGGGCGGGAACAGCCTGAGGACTCTTTCAGGCGGCGCGCTCACGTCGTCCTCGTTGAACAGATCGATCGAGTCGCGGTACTTTCTCTGCGCGAATAACGACTCGGCCTTGAGCATCTTGACCTCGCGGAGCGAGCTCTGCTTGTCGGCAAGCAGCGCATCCTCGAGCATGTTGAGGAGGCTGATTGCCTCGTCGTACAGATGCTGCTCGACCAGGGCACCGACCTGGGAGTCGTAGTCGGTCGCGTCCATCTTCCACACAACCCGCTCGCTCGAGATATGGAAGCCCTTGCCCGCGTGAGCGAGACTCACGGTCGGGGGAGCGGTATGCAGCTGTGCCGCGCCAGGCAGGGAGATGTTTTGCAGGAGAGACAGGGTGTCGGGGTTGCGGATCTCAAGGACACCTTTTGCGGGCGCGTGAAGTGCCAGGACGTAGGGGTACGAGTACCCGATGGACTCCGGGGCCGTCTGCCACGGAATCTGTCTCTTTGGCACCGACTTGCCGTCGTCGGTGACGAACATGGTGTTGATGTCCTTGGCGAGAAGCATCTCGCCGTCGGCGAGCTTGGTGGCGAGCGGCTTGGGAATGTAGCCGCCGAGGCCCATGTATCCCATGCTGGCGCTGCTCATGGCGCCGAACCGACTGGCCTGTCCGCCAGCGGCGCCGCCGCCGCCGAGCGCGCCCGGCGCCACGATGTCGCTCGTCTCGCCCGTGACAACGTCGACCAGCACATAGCCGGCGTTCATGCCGCACACGACCCTGGCCGCGCTCGCCCAGGTGACGGTCCGGATAGCCTCGGTAAGGACCACCTCGGTCACGTCTGGGCCCAGCTCGCTCTCGTGCCAGCACCACAGCAGCAGCCGCCGCTTGACCGCAACGGCCAGCCGGCTGATGATCTCGGGAATCCCTGTGTCGGCATCCTTCACGATGTTGGACGTGATGGCGAAACCAGTGGCGTTGCGCGTGCGCGTGAGGGTCTCGATGAGGTCGTATGACTGCAGGTCGTGCAGCGAGACGTGGTAGTTGGACAGCGACACAATAGTGTTCGCCTCTTTAATGATGGCGAGCTGCTCAATGGCACGGGCCGAAAACTTTTCGACTTCGCGGAGCAGATCCGTCGGCTTCGGCGCCGTGGTGGCGGTAGCGGCGCCATTAGAAGAGAGGTTGGGGGGGTTCGGGGAATCGTTGAGGCGGTATATTCGGAGCGCGCCGTTGTTTAGGCCAACGAGCACACGGTCACCTGCATCGTCGTCATGACATTGTTTAGTGTCCGTTACTGTGCCCTGGAGAACGGATAGCTCGACTCGTACGTACCGTGGGCAAGTATCGTCTCGATCTTGGACTTGTCCCTCTGCTTCAGCTCGATGATAGGTCGAGCCGTAAATGCGGTGAGCATGGCGCCTGCTGGCCTCAAAGCGCGATCCTATCCGGGGAGGGTCATGAGAGTATATGTTTCAGTGCCAAGGATCTGCGCACCCAGAGCCAGGTATACTCAGAACCGAGAGAGACAGGTTTGAGGATGATGGATGTTGACGCCATTGGCGGCGCAAGGCTGATTGGGGTCCAATCCTATGAAGCTTTCAAGATTTGCAGCCTTGCCCAGCCAGCCAAAACTGATTATGTCATCGTGGATGGGTTGTCTTATTAATTTGACATCACGTGCCATGTGTTGTTGCCCAAATGACCCGCTTCTTGTTTGGTCCTCCTCAAGGTTGCCTCCAACGATGCGTTCTCGTGGCGGCCGCCCGTTCCAAATTAGCTTTGCTTTGGATTGTATTAGACTCGCCTCCGTCTAGGAACCGTCACCATACCTACTCGGCCTGATCCGGACCGGCCCTCCTCTATCCATCCTGCCGGTTCCTCGCAGGCCTACCGACCAACGACGAAGAACAGCCCCAGACGGGAACGAGGAGGGACCGCTAGTGCAGGCACCGGCGCGACCGCAGAAGAGTCGATCGAGCTCCGCAGCTACGCCAACGTCCACCCGCAGCAACGGCGACCGGATAAGCGCGAGGCGCGAAGACGTTGCAAGAGAGCGCAAAAACGCAAGTGGCTCCAGGAGCAGGACGACATGAAGTTCTCACACAGCCTTCAGTTCAACGCTGTTCCCGACTGGAGCAGCCACTACATCTCCTACAGCAACCTCAAGAAGCTGTGAGCAGTAGCCCCCATCCCCCCTCCCCGGCAGTCGTCCCTGGCGCGCGCTGTCGACGACACGACTGACACATCTCCAGTATCTACACCCTCGAGAAGACCGTCCACCAGTCGGGCGCTTCCGGCGATGCGGAGTCGCGGCCCCTGATCGGATCCGAGGACCCCGAGGATGTCTTCACACGGGCGCTTGACGTTGAGCTCGAAAAGATATCATCCTTCTACGTGTCCAAAGAAGGCGAGCTCCACGAGGAGGTCGTCCAGCTGCTGCAAGACACTGCCGAGCGCCAGGCCACAGCCGGCTTCGAGTTCCCCCACAGCTTCGGCGCCGAACCCCAGGAGCGCTCCCCGAGCCGGCCTCGGTCCCAGATAGAGAGCGCCTCTCAGACGGCGCGCGAGTCAGATGACGAAGAAAGCGACGACAGCGAGGCCGAGACCGCGGGATTGACACGGCGACGCAGCCTGGGCCGTCGCAAGGCTTCGGCAGGCGGCAGATCCCAGAACCAGGACCTGATGGGGTCGACGGAGCTCGGGCCGCGCCTCTCTCGGATCCGGAGCGCAACCATCACCGACTACGGCGAGCAGTCGATGATGTTCTCGTCCGGGCTGTTCAACTCCCACATCATGCTCAAGAAGCGCATCACGAGCCTTTATGTCCAGCTGTGCGAACTCAAGTCCTATGCGCTGCTCAACAAGACCGGCTTTGGCAAGGTGCTCAAGAAGTTCGACAAGACCCTGGACCGGGAGCTCAGGCCGAAGTACCTGCGGAACCAGGTCGACGCGGCGTACCCCTTCAAGCCAGAAACCACGGCCGCCCTGGAAGACAAGATCGGCAAGCTCGTCGGCGCCTTCGCCGAGATCGTGACCCACGGCGACAAGGACCTTGCGAAAAAGGAGCTCCGATCGCATCTGCGTGAGCATGTCGTCTGGGAGCGCAACACGGTGTGGCGCGACCTCATCGGCATCGAGCGCAGAGCCGAGGCCGCGAGCCTGGGCAAAGTCTTGCTCGGAGGCGGCGGCGGCATCGGCGGCGGCCTGCTCCAGGGAGACGACACGAAGCCTCTTGTGCCGCCGACGTTGTGGACGCCTTGCGGCCGAGCACGCGTGCCGGCCTGGCTGGCGGGCACGTCGACGCTCACACTGACGCTTTCCATCATGGTCTTCTTCGCGCTTCTCCTCACCCCCCTGATGGACAAGGTGGAGCAGCAAAACTGCCTTGCCATGCTGGTGTTTGTCAGCATACTGTGGGCAACAGAGGTAGGCAGACACTTTGATTCCTGAAAACCACCCTTTTCGTTCGTTCCGCTGACCCGGCCCAGGCCATCCCCCTTTTCGTCACGTCCTTGATGATTCCCCTTCTCTGCGTCCTTCTCCGCATCGTCCTCGACGACAATGGCGAAAGGCTCCACGCCAAGGAAGCCACGGCCTACGTCTTCTCCTCCATGTGGACCCCCGTCATCATGCTTCTGCTTGGCGGCTTCACCCTCGCCGCGGCCCTGTCCAAGTGCAGGATCGACAAGCGCCTCGCCACGCTCGTGCTGAGCAAGGCCGGGACCACGCCCAGGACCGTCCTCCTCGCCAACATGTTTGTGGCCGCGTTCGCGAGCATGCTGGTCAGCAACGTTGCTGCTCCGGTCCTCTGCTTCTCCATCATCGAGCCCATGCTCCGCACCTTGCCTGCCGGCTCCGCCATGTCCAAGGCCGTGATCATGGGCATCGCGCTTGCGTCCAACATCGGCGGCATGCTGTCCCCCATCGCATCGCCACAGAACATCGTCGCCATGCAAAACATGAGTCCGCAGCCTACCTGGGGCCAGTGGTTCTTCATCGTCATCCCCGTGGGCATCGTGTCCATCCTTGCCATCTGGCTTCTGCTCCTGGTCAGCTTCCAGCCGGGCCGCGATACCACCATTGCGCCAATCCGGCCGGTCAAGGAGCGCTTCACGGGCCTCCAGTGGTTCGTGTCCCTCGTCACCATTGCAACCATCGTCCTGTGGTGCTTCAGCGGCCAGCTGGTCGACGTCTTTGGAGACATGGGCGTGGTGGCCATCCTGCCCATTGTCATCTTTTTCGGCTCGGGCATCCTGACAAAGGAAGATTTCAACAACTTCCCCTGGACCATCATCATCCTGGCCGCTGGCGGCCTCTCCCTCGGCAAGGCTGTCAAGTCATCGGGCCTGCTCCACACGGTTGCCGAGCTCGTCACCAAGGATATCCATAACCTCAGCCTGTTTGGTGTTCTGCTCACCTTTTCCACCCTCACCCTCATCATTGCCACCTTCATCAGTCACACCGTGGCCGCCCTCATCGTCCTGCCGCTCGTCGCCAGCGTCGGCAGGGACATGGACAATCCTCGGCCCAACCTGCTTGTCATGGCCGCCGTTTTGATGTGCAGTGCGGCCATGGGCCTGCCTACGAGCGGCTTCCCCAATATGAGTGAGTTGAATCAATACCCGTCATCTATTGCTCCGTTTTGCTCTCGCACGCACGACTTGCTGATTTCTTTCTTTTCCAGCCGCAATCATGAAGGAAGATGCCGCTGGTCAGCGGTACCTTAATGTCAAGCATTTCATCAGCAGGGGAGTGCCGAGCAGCTTCTTGACGCTGCTGGTCGTGAACACATTGGGCTATCTAATCATGGTTGTCGCGCATATAGATTGACTGTAAATGTTGAATGTTGGTGGCCGCTTATATAGATAGACTAATTGGGGCGTCATCAATTGCTGGCTTGGGGTTTGTTTGGGCCGTGCCAGGAGTGACAACAACTCGGTGTAGAGAGTTAATGCTTGCTTGAGGGATGCGATTATACCACTATCCCTGTAGTTAGTTACTCTCTTGTCGCTGGCCAAAGGCTCGGTATTCGATTTATCGCGGAAAATAGACAAGGCTATCAGAGTGCAATTTGGGGGCTGACGATGTGTTAAATATAATGGCCGAGTAATAAGAGTCAAAAAAAGACTACCCATATCGACAGGGTTTTCGCCAAAACACTCGGCCTTCACTTTTCCAGGTATCTCGGAGCAACACAAAATTATAATGACTTAATGAGGTGCAATGCACAGAAACAGAACTATCATTACATCATTTTTATTACCAGGGCTCGCGCTACAGCGGCAACCCTATTCATGCTCATCCCCAGCCATTACCTGATTACCTACTTATGTATCTACACCCGCCCATCATTGAATCTTTGATATCAGAAAAGAGCGGTAATGCTCTTACAGAAGGAAGGCAGCAATACCGGCAGCAGCCAGCATGCCAATCGGGACAGCGGTAGCGCGGGCCGCACTGTCGCCGTTATCGCCGTCATTGTTATCGTTGTTACCACCACCAGACTCCGAGGGCGCAACGGTGGTTGTGAGACCAGGAGCGGTCAGAACACCGGTCGAGGTGAGAGTGATGGAGCCGGAAGAGATGGTGGTGGTGAACGAAGAAGTCAGACCCGGGGCGGTGATCTCTGTGCTGGTTGCCGTGGTTGCCGTGGTTGAGCTTGAGACCGACTCGGTCGCCGTGGTGGTGGTGGTGGTTGAGCCATCGTTCGAAGCAGTAGAGGTCGCAGAACCCGTTGAGCTTGGGATTATCTCGGCACCACTCGAAGTGACAGCAACACCGTAGCCTGGAAAGTGGTTTCTTAATCAGTGGTACGCTCTCGACATTATCAAAAGGACAAGACAGCAACTTACCAGAGCAGAAATCACGGGCCCACGACTGAGCAGCCTCGGCGTCGCTCTGAGAGTCGCAAGACTGTGACGAGCAGTCACGGATGCCATAGGAAAAGTCGGCGTTGAGGCAAAGACAGGCGTAGTCGGCGTTGCCGCATCCCAGATCGCCGGCCAAACCAACCATACTATTGACACAGTTTTGCTGCAACCCAATGTTGTCAGTCATTCAGCCCACAGAACAAGGGTGATGAGAGTAAAATATGACTTACGCCACAAGCAGCCAGAGAGTCCAGCCCATCGAGGGACTGGCCAACGGCGGTGCCGACCATGGCGCCGATCGCAAGGGCAATGACAGTCTTCATTGTGACTTGGACGTGGGATGACGGGGAGGCTGCTGCGTTTGCGGGTCAGAAGATGATGCTCAGCGATCAAAAATGCTGCAGTGCAATGCCCAAGATGATGTTTTCTGACTGAGACGGGGTGCGTTGTGTGCGGACCGAAGGTTGTATAATGCGGTGTGTTGGTGCTGTAATGGATAGAGAGAGAAGATGGAAGACGAGGAGGGGGGAGAGAGACAAAGCGGGGGAGAGTGGAGGGAGATAAATGTCGGACCAGGCGTGAACTTGTGGGAGAGTAAATAACTCTTGGAAGGGAAGGAGGCTGGGTATTGGCGGGTGCGGACGCAGCATGAGCCCGCTTTGTGAGGTGTTACATGAAGCAGGTGCGAGTGTGTGCCCGACGAGGTAAGAACGAAGGGGGCAAAAAAGGATACTTCCCAGGACAGAAATCTGCAAGGAAGGTGCGAGGAGAAGCCTGACCAGTAGGTCTATGGTATCCAGAGTGACAAAAGGGCAAGGAAATGAAAAATGCCATCCATACCTTGAATCTTGTCCTGAAACCGGCCGATACTCGAACGAATCTCGATGAGTCGTAGCAATGTAATTGGGATTCGTGAAGGACTTCTCTTGGTGCAGGTACGCTTGTTGTGTATATTCTGCTCTTCAGTGACCGGTGCGGCTGCAAGTTTGAGTTGTGATGAGGTGGAAGGTGAGGCCCTGAATACTAAGCCGAGGTTGTGGAGGAAATGATAGAAGGAGAAGTGGAGGTGGCAGCCGTGTTGTTATTTGAAGTCGAATAGTGAAGGGAAGGTAAGGAAGGAAGGTAGGGCCTGAGTTTTATTTCAGTTGGGCTGGATGACAGGAAGGCAAGTAAAAGGGAAAAAAAAACATGGCAGTAGTGATTCTAGTAATTCTTTCTCATCTTGGATGAATGACGTCTGGCCGCCTGCACATGAGAGAGCCAGTTGGCCGGCTGCCAAGTCCGGCACCAGCCCCCGTAGTTGTGACGGAAGGTGCCCACCTCCCACCTCAAGCTAGTAGCTACCGCCTAGCTGCCGTGGGGTTGCCATTTTGGGAAGGCAAAGGTTGGGCAAGATCGATGACGACGGGGTTGGCCTTTACGATGTGCTCCTACTTTACCCATGTATATATCCAGTTGCAGAAGTTGCAGATGCAGGTGCAAGCCGTGCAGAGGAACCTGATTAAACATACTGGTGATCTATTGTATGTATATAGATATGTGCGTGCTGGATCCCCTTTTGCTATCTGCCCCCCTCCACTGCCATGTCCCGATGAGATCTTGTACGAGGGCAAAAAAAAATAAAAAAATTATTGATCACAGCTGCGTACATAGGTAGAGTTACTACCTCTCCAGGATGCCGCAGGTAGTATGCACGTGGTAGACTGCATCTTCTGTATGCGGACGAGCGCGTCGAGGAACCCCATCATCCCAACCTCGACCGGAGGGGCGTGCGGCGGCCAAGAATACGCCATACGAGCCCAGCCTGGAGCCCAAGGCTCCGCTTCGGCTCAACAGATCGTGGGCCGTAATGTTTGCGTGTCGTCCGTCGGACGCCTCGTCAACTCTTGGGCTTCGCAACACGATGGCGCTCCGATTCGGCACCTCCTCTTGAGGCGGGACGGTCCCAACTTGCACAGGTTTGTCCACGAGGCTAGGAAAGCGGTTACATGGACATTGGCCCTTGCTGGCGGACAGATTGGCAAGAAAAACCGGGAGCAATCTCGCTTTTACCCTTGTCGTGATCTCGACGAAGACAACCCAAGGCAGTATTCGCAGCCGTTTCATAACAGGGTAATACAGAAAACACACTGGTTTCCCGTCGTGCTTGGCGGCGGCCTGTTTGCCCCGGCAATCGCCTCTTGTTGACTTTCTTGTTTGACTGACGGGCCGGGACATGACGTTCTCTGCGAATGAAACAAGGCAGTCGTAGCACAGGGAACTGAGGTGCAACCCACCGCCATTGATCGATTCGCAATATCCAGCCCTCCAACCCCCCTCTCTCTTTCATCCACGAAGAAGAAGGGCGGGGCAGCAGCCTGGCTCGCTCTAGAGGAGGCGTGGTGGCTTGCGCCGATGGCCGGCTTTGCCTTGGCAGGTACGGTCATGCATGGGAAAAGCCGGGAAAACAGCACCTGGGCAACGCAAATACTTGGCTGATCTGCGTCCAGGTGAGCGATCTCAAAAAGACCCTTGCTGTTAAAGCTGCTGGCTTGGCACGTCCCCATTGGGCCGCGACCATGATTTTCAGACGCCACTTGGACTACGATCGACGCGGATGAATCCGATCTCTACGGCACTGCGGCATCCAGGATAGCATCCAGGATAGCATCATGGTCGGGGGCAGACCGACCACATCAGATTTCGCCCCCTTTGCCATGGAATAGCGCCTTGTTGTATTGCATTAGCATGATACACATATCAATTCCAGACTCCAGATAGACTGACTGCACACAACCGCCATCTGCATGACATGTGGACAGTTTTTCTGTCCCTGCGTACTCATCATCATATCACAACCGAATTTTTTTTTACTATTACCAGCTGACCAGAAATGTACGCATAAACAGGCACTGAGGTACTAAGTGATATGCACTTGGCCATTGATGTCATCTCATCGGGGCCATGCGGGCCCGTATTACCATAGTAAGGCGTGCCATTGCCCGATGCAAGCCACAAGTCATGTTGGTTGACTTGACTTTGCGTCAGTGTGTGATTTATTCGTTAGAACACAGAGGTCCTGCAATTTTTCCATCCAAGACCAAGCCAGCGGAACGAAAGAGACACCATAGAGCCAGTCATCTTAGCATGTTGGAGTGCTCTGCTAAGACAGTGGGAGTGCTGGACCGCTGACCAAAGCGTTGCCCTCCACCCCTCCCCAAACATAAAGAAAGGGTCGCTAATAATCTCAAATCTCTCGAGACAAGTCTTGGGCCAGATGACAGGAGATGCCCGCCTCAGATAAAAACGAAGTTCACATTGGTACAACTGTAGTCTACGCATCAAGATACAACCGGATTCTTAAACTAGTAGGGCGGATACTCCTGGCGACATCAATCGCCTTGTCGTGTGCTCTTTAGTGTGCAGGATTCCAGCGCCCCAGTCGTCAGTCAATACAACATTGGATATCGTTGCTCGCCCATCGCCGCACAGAAACAACACATGGACCACCGCTCAGCTGCTGCACATAACACAGGCGTCGGGGTTCTCAATGCTGCCTATATCAACCTGTTAGATTGGCTGTGCCAGCGTCAAAAGAATAATAAAAAAAAAAAATAAAAAAAAAAAAAAGAAATGGAAAACTTACAAGAAAGTACGGCTTCCGAGTATATATCATGCTCTCTCTCCTTGCTGTTCTCATCGCCATCCTCGTCCTGCGTCGTTTTCGGGGCATCCAACGCCGCATCGGGAACGTCTGTCTTGTCCTTATCAGCGGGGTCTGTTGCAAGCGTCTTGGGGCTGCCGTCATTGGCAATATCGGCTGGCATCATGGCAGACTTGACAGGAGACGCGATGACATGAGCCTTGAACAACGCCCCGTCTGTAGCGGGCGGCGTCATGCTGGGCGTAGGCATGTCCGAGCCGGTCCTGCCGTTGTCGCCCGAAGCGAAGAACGAAGACTTGAGGGACGGCGAGGCGACATGGCCAGCTGGGGGGGCACGCTTCTTCAGAGCACTGTACTTGACAGTAGCCTCCTCCTTCAGGCCGTTTCGCAGCGCCTCCTGGTCAACGGTAAACTGTATGGGAGCGGCGGCAGCCTGCGTGCGCAGATAGTACATGCCCGTCTTGAGACCAAGCTTCCAGCCAGTAAAATGCATGCTCGTGATCTTGCCCATGGTTGGGTCTTTCATGTGGATGTTGAGGGACTGGGATTGGTCCACAAACGCGCCGCGGTCGGCCGCCATCTGGACGACGACGCGCTGCGAGATCTCCCAGACGGTCTTGTAAAGGGCCTTGACCTCCTCGGGAATGCCAGGAATGTTCTGGATGGAGCCGTTTTCCGAGATGATGCGGTTCTTCATGGAATCCGACCAGATACCCATGTCGACGAGGTCTTTGAGCAGCCAGGGATTGACAACCTGGAACTCGCCGGCAAGAACACGGCGCTGGTAGATGTTTGATGTGTACGGCTCAAAGCACTCGTTGTTGCCCAGGATCTGGGAGGTGCTGGCAGTCGGCATGGGCGCAATCAGCAGACTGTTGCGGACGCCGTACTGCTTGATCTGGGCCTTTAGGGTGTCCCAGTCCCAGAGATCGCTGGGCTTGACATTCCACATGTCATACTGAAGGATGCCTTGGGAGACGGGCGATCCCTCGTAGGATGCGTACGGGCCGAGATCCTTGGCGAGCTCCATCGAGGCCTCCAGAGAAGCGTGATAGATGGTCTCGAAAATCTGCTTGTTGAGCTCGCGTGCCTCGTTGGACTCAAACGGCATGCGAAGGGCGAGGAATGCATCGGCAAGTCCCTGGACACCAACGCCGATGGGACGGTGGCGCATGTTGCTGTTGCGTGCCTCGGGAACTGGATAGTAATTGACCTCAATGATCCTGTTGAGATTGCGCACCACCACCTTGGTGACGTCGTGCAGCTTGTGGAAATCATAGCGGGCCTCGTTGTAATCGACATATGCGGGGAGGGAGAGAGAGGCCAGGTTGCAGACGGCCACCTCGTCAGGGGCGCAGTACTCGATGATCTCGGTGCAGAGATTGGAGCTGCGGATGGTGCCGAGGTTCTTCTGATTGCTCTTGCGGTTCGCGTGGTCCTTGTACAGCATAAAAGGGTTGCCAGTCTCGGTCTGGGCCTCGAGAATGGCGTACCAGAGCTTCTGGGCCTTGATCGTCTTGCGGCCACGGCCATCCTTTTCGTACTTCTCATACAAGGCCTCAAACTCCTCGCCGTAGCAGTCGGCCAGACCGGGACACTCGTTTGGACACATGAGCGTCCACTCGCCGTTCTTCTCGACACGCTTCATGAACAGGTCGGGGATCCAGAGAGCGAGGAAGAGGTCACGAGCGCGGACCTCCTCCTTGCCGTGGTTCTTTCTGAGGTCGAGGAACTCAAACACATCGGCGTGCCAGGGCTCAAGATAGATGGCGAAAGCGCCCGGTCTCTTGTTGCCACCCTGGTCAACGTAGCGAGCCGTGTTGTTGAAGACGCGAAGCATTGGGACGATGCCGTTGGATGTTCCGTTGGTGCCGGCAATGTATGAGCCGGTGGCGCGAATGCGGTGGACGTTGAGACCGATGCCGCCGGCCATCTTGGAGATCATGGCACACGTCTTGAGGGTGTCGTAGATGCCCTCGATGCTGTCGTCCTTCATGTCGACGAGGAAGCACGACGAGAACTGAG
>JAOYNU010154925.1:0-19566 GCA_026745395.1 Tympanopsis confertula
CCAGACTCTCGGGCTGGTGACTATCAACGTTGTAATATGTTTTGCTCAGAATGGACGCGGTCGACAGGCCAGGCGGGTTGCGCAGGACGTTTGATTTTTTCCGATGCAGGCCCGACTGGCTGGGGCGAGCTCCGGTGGACCGAAGGCTGAGAAGTGACCGCCGGTGAGCCAAAGTTTTGGATCGGCGCCCCGTTGCCCTCAGCGTTGCTGTTACCTCGGGCGACGGCGGGTCGCCGAAGATGAAGAATTTGATAAAGGCAGCGAGAACGAACACGACCGACAGCTGGCCGATTACGAGACCTTGGGTGAAGGACAGCCTGACGACGACGGAGTCAGTATGAGTCTACAAGCGGATTGGAATCGCCAGGAATGAAGTTACGTTGGCTCAAACCTGGACTGGCAATCCATTGACGTTGTCTATGACGAATGCAATCTTTGGCTTGCCGTTGTGGTGAACACCTTATTTTTTTGGTTATAAACGGGGTTGATCCCTGGCTAATTATCTTATTGTGGAGACATGTTATCTAGATAAGTAATCCAGACCCATATCACATGATATAGCCAGAACGGGGCTTGAGCTGATGAATGCAATGGCTGAACGTGTGCACGCCATCACGTTGCAGAGTGCAGCTGGCGGTTGTACATGTACACACATGCTCTAATGTAGCTTTGCATGCTTGTTTGGTTCTGGCTGATCAAATGCAACCGTGGTAGGGGTTCGGTCCCCTGTCCTGTGGAGAGGTGGGGATGGGATAGACACCCTGGTTTCAAGCAAAAAAGTACATGTACATGTCACTGTACATTGTTTTAAAACAAGCGTCGTGAGGGCCCAGCCAATGGCCAAGGCGGTCGCCAAGGGCAGGCAGAGAATCCTGATCCTGGCTTGCTTCGGTTTGCCCATCGTGCATTGCACATTACATGGCTCTAAACGCGCGCTGCTTGTGCCTGGCAGCCCTGGTTTCCAGTCGCTCCGCAAGCAGACCGACATTCTCCGATCCTGACTCCTTTTCTCGCGCTCGTCTTTTGTTGGCAACTTTCGTTCGTCCTCTCTCCTCCAACCTTCAACGTCGGTCCTTCCACCTCCTGCGACCTGCTGGTTCTGGCGTGTGCCGCCTTGTGTCCTCGTCGAGACAGTCTCTTCGATCACCGGCCCTCGCGTTCATTCATTCATTCATTTGCAGCTGCTCCGTATCTGTGTACTCGTTACCCACTCGATCATTAATTAATTAATAGTGCTTCCAGCATGAAGACGACGGGTCAATCAGAGATCCCACGACACTCGCTCCATCCATACCAACGATACGCCGTCTCGCCGTACGTGGCACGCAACTAGAGGAAGAAGAAGAGAAAGAAATAGAAAAAGAAGGGAAAGGAAAACGAAAAGAAAAATAATATCAAACGAATCAAGATTTGACAAACAAGGAATATCATACAGAAAGAAAAGAAAAAGAAGTCGCCAGCCTGGTTGGGGCGACGAGCTCTGGACGATATCGCGAGCCGTCTTTATTCTCTAATATCTAATTTTCCTGCCATCTGCAAAAACACGTCGTCTACACGCTCCCAGCTGGTCCAGAAGCAGCCAGATAGATATCTCGTCCTCACATTGGCTCGCTGTCAGCCCACCCGCACCCGCACTTTCGAGTTTTGCGCGTCGGCGCATTCGACGAACAACGACGTTGAACCCAAAGGCATCATCGTCACGTCACGTCAGCTTCACGATACGAGGCGCAGACCAAGCTGACTTTGACGACAAGCAGATCGGTAATGGATTTTGGCTGCATGACCGGGAGAGTCGAGCATGTCAACGTCGACACCTCCTTCGCAGTCGCGGCTGACCGAACACCCCGAAGCCGAAGCCAGCTCTGCGTCGCCAAAGTCTGGCATACGACTGGTGCCCTATAGCCCTCCGACGCTGGATAATTCCGAGTCCCGGCTGTCATCATCGGCCAGCAGTTCGTCCGACGACTCGTCTTCCGCCATCGAACCGCGCCGCCAGCAACCGTCGCTGTTCCCATCGGATGCTGCCTCGGCCGCCACCCGGTCCCGCAAGACGCGCCACGCGTCAGCCTATCATCAGCATGGGCTTGCACATTCCAGCCATGGCCCCGATTCCGATTCGGACTGCGCCCCGGGCTCGTTCCAGGTCCCCGAACCCACCCCAGCAGCAGCCTCAGTCGTCCCAGCCTCGACTTCGACTTTGGTTTCGCAGACCAGCAATGCTGCGTCTGTGCCGGCATCCTCCAGCCCTGTGACGCCGTCACAGCGACCGCATCCGGGCATCGGTCTTGACGAGATCGACGAGCTCGACGAGATCAGTGCTCCGCCGTCCCCCATAGCCCCCCTCCCCCGAAAGCTGCCCCAGCTGCCCCGCCGCAGGAAGTTTGTCGCCGTCCACTCGGACAAAACATTCTCTCTTGTGCCCCTGACAAGTGTGCCGTCCAGCAACTCCGCGTCCGGCGGCTCGGCGTCGGGCTCGAGGACTTATCGCGCCCCGCCCTCCGCCTCGATCTCGGTGTCCGCCTCAACCACGACTGCCAGCACAATCACCACCAGCCGCTACGGCCAGCCTTCAGACCTTTTTTCCGAGAACGCACCCAGCTCTCCCGCAACGACGCTGCCCGAGCCCGACGCTTCTCCTTGCTCGCTCTCGTCCTCGCCAAACTGGTGCACCGTTGCCGGCCCATCCTCCGAGTCGCCGTCGCCGTCGCCGTCGCCGTCGAGCCACCGCGTCTTCAGCGCCGGTCTGCGCAAGATCCCCAAGACTCCCAACCTCAAGTTCGCCCAAGGCCGGACCGGCTCCGGTACAGACTCGTCGCCGCCCAACCCGACCCGCTCGTCTCCTCCTTTCAGCGCTTCGCCCAAAACAGCCCGAAACCAAGGCTTGCATCTCGTCACCAAGGCCTCCCTGCAATCCATCCAATCCGACGCCTCAGGGGCCGACACACCCAACTACCGTGTGCACGGTCACGGGTCTCCCGACAGCCCGCGCCGCCTCAGCCTCGACCATTCCCCCGGCGAGTCCAACTACGAGGTTATCCCCGCCTCATCACCTATCCGGTCGCTCAACGAGTCCGTCGAGGAGAATTACATCGTTCATGGCATATCGCCGTCGTCGTCGTCGAGCTCGCGTCTGCGTCACCAGTTCTCGCAGGAGAGCTTGACCGTGCCGCCTCTGAGGCCAAGGAGGAAGGTCTCGATTGAGCAGCTCAGCTTCTACAGATCCCGCTCCCGTGAGTCGCTGAGGCACAAGACCTCGTTGGCATCCATCTCCAGCTACTTCACCCAGGATGCCATGCAGACCTTTCTGTCTATGCCGCCGGCCGTCCACATGCACTCGAGTACCGCCGCCGCCGGCAGCGGCGGCAGCAGCAGCGGCGGCGGTTCTCTTGCTCAGCTTGCCCGGGGATTCGAACACACAATCAAACTGCCCTCCTTTGCTTCGTCCTCCTCATCGTCGCCTCCAAAACCCATCCTCCCATCGCAGACGCGATCCGTCGTTCCCTTTGCTCACCCGTGGGGCTCGCAACTTTCTCCCGTCGCATCCGAGAGCGAGGCCGGGTCCTCTCCCAGGTCTCGCTCCAACTCGTCGCTTGTGCTTGCCCCCAGCCGCCGTGGCAGCGAATACGGCCCCGGCCACCGACGCCATCCCGGAAGCTACTCATCAGTGACGCACTCCCGTTCCATCAGCGAAACGCTCGACGCTGCCTCGCCTGCCTTTCAGAACGTGAGCTATCAGGATGAAGACGGGGACGGACTTGGCGACCTCAACGCGCTTCATCACCGTCCTTCACGCAGGCATCTCTCGTCCTTCTTCTCAAACGCGCCATCATCATCTGAGCGCAACCCCGCCTCATCTGCAAGCTCCAGGGCGAACAGTTTCAACTCGGCATCGCTGCCTGCGTGGGCAAGGCTGTACTATGGCAGCGGCGAGCGGAAAAAACTGTTGATGCCTTCGTCCGAATCTCTGTACTCGGCCTTTATCCGCGACGCCCAGCCCTCCTCCGCTCCCGCGAACCCAGATTCGGCGACATCCGCCGCTGTCCATCCCCATCGTCGTCATCCAACTACCGAGACCAGACCGCCTGGTGCCATTACTCCCCCCCCAGTCGCTCCCATCGCTCCCATCGCTCCCATCGCTCCCGTCGCCCCCGCCGCAGACGAAACAATAGTGGCTCCAGTGTTTCGCCTTCGTGCCGCCATCCGCAAGCAAACTTCCAGCATCTGGTCACCCCATCTTGGGCATGACAGGCGCATCGATCGCTACAGCATATGGGAGCCACCTCCGGCTCATTGGGATACTGAGCCGGCACGGACCGGGCGCCGGAACATTCAGCGTGTCTGCTTCATCGCCGGCTTTGTGTTTCCATTTGGTGAGTGCAGCAGCCATGCCCAGAATAGCAGAAGTGCCAAGCTCTGATAGCAGTGGGCCGATAACAGTTTGGATAATCGCATCAATCCTGCCTCTCCCTCCTGATCCTGCTCGGCACATGGTCGAGAGTGACAACGCGAACCCCGATTACCGGCGAGACCTGGAACGGCACCAGGTACAGGTTCTGGGCGAGATGCATTATCGTAGTGCTCGCTGGTGGCGCCAGGTCAACCGGTGCATGTCTGTGCTTGGAGCCCTTGTCCTCGCAGCCGTCGTGGTCCTTGCCGTCATCGGAGTCCGCCAGCGGTGGGGAATGTCCTGAATCCAACTCTGATATGCGGCACGGCCCTCATACGACTTTACGATATGGCCCGCGACTTGTGAACTCGCACAAGCCGTGATCCGTTGCGGCACATGATTCATCTGATCCCTAGACTTCTGAGTTGTGCTATATTACCACGCCATGTATGATTCTCACGATGTTGGCTGGCCTGTGGCTTGGCTGTCATGATCGAACTATGTTAGACGTGTGATTTTTTGGAGATTTCTGTTTCCATCTCACGATATATACCCTTATAACCCCGTGGTGACAGTGACGGGCTTCATCATTTGCTGCGAGGTGCACAGTGATGCAGATGTTGAGAGATAGCTTTCATATATATATATATATATATATATATATATATAGTGGGGAGACACGTGAAACGATCGCTCCCACGGCCATACTCGCACCTACAGCGATCGTTTCACGTGTCTCTCCACTGTATCATTGAAATATTTGTTCAGCTGAGTAGATACCCTCACCAAATAATACAGCAAGACGTGATACCTGTCTTTAAACCCAGCAACTAGTATAAACTCAATATAAAAATTCCCAACTATAAAAGCGAAAGAATCGTGCCGTAGATACACATATAGTAGGGTCACGGCAGATGATCGGGTGCTTTCTGTATATCATAAAAACATCTGAGCGAGCCTACATGTTTTTATATGACGACGATGAGCTCTATGGGTGAATCTTTATGCCCTGGGTAGTTTACCAACTCCGATAAAGCGTGCCTTATATCATCACTTTGTTCATCCAGAAACCCCTGCCGGGGGGTCCGTCATCATCTCTGGTCCCCACCCAACCCCATTCAGCAACACTACGCCTCGCTCGCTTTGGTCATTTTTGCTCTTGGTTATCTGAAGTAAGTGGCCCAGACGAAGAAAGATAAAAACATAGAGGCGGCGAGTCACGGGTTCGCTGCATCGCGAGAACTTTTGGAGCTCGCGCTTGACATGGGTTGCGACACTGGCAGACCGCCGCCGGTAGGCGCCTTGGTCTGTGTGATCTTGGCCCAGGCGTATACTATGCCACTGATGACTCCGATCATGATGGCAGAGACGCTGCCGACGGTTATGGGCGCGGCGAAAAATATGAGCCCACAGATTGCAAGTGGGAGCTTGTTCAGTGCGCCGACCATGGAGTATGTGGTTGATGAGGTGACCCGGATGCACCAAGCCGAGCAATACGATATGAATATTGCGACCAGGCCCGAGTATACCATGCCAACCATGAGCCTGTTGCGGCTTTCGGCGGGGAAGTTGAGGCCAAGGTTTGTCCAAGACCAATCCTCCGCAACCAAGGAGCAACCGACCAAGACGGGGATCGTGAGAAGATTGTTATAGTACATGGCTGGGGAAAAGAGAGTGAGAGAAAAAGAAGGGGGAGGAAGGGGGATTAGTCAGTTGGGCCAAGATTTGAGTTTTCAAGGTTGCACGTACTGTCCCAGTCCTTTAGATGCATTCTCTGGATGACTTTGCGCATGCCGAGCACGTACGACGCCGTGCAGATGACGTTGAGGCCCATCCAGGCGTATCCCGCATTGAGCGCCGAGATGGCAGCGGCGGTCTCCTTTGAAAGACCACTGCCGCCATGGATGGCACTCTGGATGTCTGCCCACGCAGCAACGACGGAGCTGAGGACCATCAGACCGAACGAGAGAAGGGCCAGAGACGAGACCCTGCCGCCGAACCAGAGAACCTCGCCGTACGCGATGACGATGGTGGTGAGATTCTTGAAGATGGTGTAAACGGGCACTGATAGGAACTGGAGCGCCTTTGTGCTCGTGTAGATCATGCCCACCATGAGCAAGGATATCGGGAACCCTATAACACACACGCAACGCAACAACACGGCGGGAGGCGCAATCAGGTCAGAGAGATGTCGGGCGGCTTTGTGGCAGGAGAGAGCAACCTACACCTCCTGGCCTTGTCCTTGTCGAAAGGGGACAGATTCTGGATGAGTCCAATCTGTTTGCATATCGAGAAAGCCACGATGCAGACAACCGACTGTCCACGTCATCAGCCAAACATGAACATACTCAGGCAAAAGTCATGGCATACCTGCACAGCCAGATAGAAGAAGTTGAGATTCCAGAAAGCGCCAGAAACCACGTATTTGTTGACCACGGTCATACTGATGGACGAGACGCAATAGGCCAGTATCGAAAGGCCTGGGCTCTTTTCCAATTGACTCATGGAGAAGCCAGCAGCCCCCCCGCTGCCAAGTCCGGAAAACGGCGACCGACGCTGCGGCGCAAACTTGGTGATGAAGGGCTCATTCTCACTCGTCGGCTCCTGGTTGAGCAGTCCAGGCTCGAGTGTGCGCATCTCGTGGTCTTGATCAATCTTCTTTTCCATGATGGGCAACCGGTTGCTTCGGAGTCAGACGGAATCGCGCGGGTCGGCCTGGTTGATCATGGGCGGGAGGGATGGGCAAGGTCTGCAGGTTCAAGGAGGACAGCTTGTCCTGATCTTTGCTTGTGTTCAGGGCAACAGTTTCGGGCGATCTAATGTGAGGGCGGACCACATTGCATCCATTACGGAGGAGGGAGGACTTCCAATTCGAGTCGTGACTTGGAATCCTACGCGTCTTATTACTTATTTGGATAGTTAGTTATTATCTTAGGGAAGTAATATGCCTATATGCGGGTGAGTATGTACCTCGTACGAGCATATGGAACATCCTTTGTTTGTTGTTTGATAACTGACATCAGCCCACGTGAAAGACCAAAAATCCGTTTGCTCCAAACTGTTTACCATGAGCGAGGCTTCCAAAACGACCACATAAGGGCCAGCTTCACACCAACATCGAGATGGATCAGATAATGGGTGGCAATGGGGGGAGGATGCCTTTGGAGACGTGGTTCTGGGAGATGCCGATTTGCACTCGATGGTGGACAACGGCCACCGTGGTCACGAGCGCGCTCGTACAATGCCATATCATGACACCGTTCCAGCTCTTCTACAGTTTCCGGGCCGTCTTTGTCAAATCACAGGTCCGTCAAGAAAGCGAATGTATATATATTTATACATACTTGTGCCGTCCAGAGCTAATGTCGCGCAGTATTGGCGGTTGCTTACGACGTTCCTCTACTTTGGGCCGTTTTCGCTTGACCTCCTCTTCCAAGTCTACTTTCTGCAGCGGTACTCTCGACTCCTCGAGGAGACTTCGGGCCGATCTCCAGCACACTTTGCCTGGCTCTTGATGTATGCCATGACGAGCCTGATCATGCTCTCGCCCCTGGTGTCGATGCCCTTTCTGGGCCATCCTCTTTCGTCGACGCTTGTCTACATCTGGTCCCGGAAGAACCCGGACACCAGGCTCAGCTTCCTCGGCCTTCTCGTCTTCACCGCGCCGTATCTTCCACTGGTGCTCATGGGCTTCAGTCTTGTGCTGCACGGCACCGTGCCCAAGGACGAGATCATGGGCGTTGTTGTTGGGCATATCTGGTACTTTTTTTCCGACGTCTACCCTCCGCTCCACAACGGCTCGCGACCTCTGGATCCTCCGAACTGGTGGCAGCGGCTCTTTGACGGAAGGATAGGCGCGGGGTCGGTCGAGGGTATCAATAATGAAATCATGGCCGCTGGCGTTGCCGACGTGGGCATGCCAGATGTCGGATGAGGGGTCGCTGGCCACAAATGTTTCCTCCTGTCCTGTCCTGTCCATTCATTCCCCTTGGTTCTCCTTTATCGTCTTTTTGCTCTCCTCTTCTTTCCCTTTTGCTCTCGCACATGACCCCGGCACAGCCCCGATGGATGGTACGGCGTTAGGTATCGGACCAGGTATTGGGGCAGTGGGCTTATGATGAGATGGGCACGCCATCTCGAGCCAATAATGGCAAATTGTAGAAAACAGCTATCCAGCCACCACAGCACAGCTTACACGCACATTGGTACAAAATTTATCATTCGATAAAAAGTTACACATCATATATCCAGCAGATACTTTGCCATCTGTGACTGACCAAATGTATCGGTACATCAGTGCTGATGGCCTCACCTCATATAGGCCTATTCTCTCGTCATCCAGCCCCACATAATGGCTATATATCCAGACCAACAGCTAGTGGCCCCCCACGTTTTACTGAAACGAATTTATCCTCCCCCTAACCGCCACGAAAAGAAAGAAACAGATAAATAGTCTAGCCTGCTTTCTTTAAAGTTTCTCAATTAACGATCCGACCGTCAGAACCACCATGAAGGCGTACTACTACGACAACCTACCTGTGAGCCCGCCCAGGCGCTCGATCCCCCCGCCCTTCTGTCACTAAACTCTTGTGCAGGGCGACCAGCGGCTCTCTCATGACTCCGGACGAGTCGCGACTGATGATGACCTGAAGAAACTTGGAGTCTTGTACTATCGCTTTTCCGAGCTGTCCGGCGTTGATGACCTTGCCACTCGGAGAGGCTACAGGAACCGGGATGAAATCGAGGTCTCGCCGGTCAAGATGGGCGATGCGTACGAAGACAAGGTGAAGATGTTTTTTGACGAACACCTACACGAGGATGAGGAAATCAGGTATATTCGGGACGGGAAGGGGTTCTTTGATGTGCGGAGCCGAGGCGACGACTGGATTCGAATATTCCTCGAAAAGGTCAGTGTCGTCAGCAAGGCACCGCCTCTCGAGTCCATTTACTGACAAAGAACAACCCCTGACAACCAGGATGACATGATTATCCTCCCTCCCGGCATCTATCATCGGTTTACAACCGATGAGTCCAACGTGAGTCCCTGGTCCACCTTTTATTTTATTTTTATTTTATTTTTTTGCGTAACGAGGATACTAATCATACGCCTTTTGGCCTGTGTATCTATATAGTACGTCGTAGCTATGCGTCTTTTCAAGGACGAACCAAAGTGGACTCCTTTCAACCGGTCCGCAGACTTGGATACGAACATACATAGGGTGGGATACGTGAAGGATTATCTGAAGGTGTAGAGCCGATAGCACATGGTATATATATATAGTCAGTCATTTAGGCGAACTTATAGTGATGGCGAGCTCTGCTTTGTGTTTGGGTGGAAGGTGGCGGGCAGCAGCCAGTTATCTATTGTGTATACCCGCCAATCTAAACTTCCATTATAAGCAAACACCTACACGGCCAGCCAAACGCACAAGACAAAGGCTATACCCGACCTATACTGCACAACTGCAATGGCTGCTGGACATGTTTCTGGAGAGCGTCTCACATGGCTGGTGAGCTGCTTCCTCCGTGTGCACACCGAGGTAGAGCGAGGCTGGACTGACACTCGTCGTAGGTCTATGGCCCGCCTGGTACAGTATCGGAAGCACTCCTGGAGCACGCCTTGGAGAAAAACCACATCGCCACGCACGTGTGGAGCACATCGCAGCCGTCGTCTGTGCCAGAGAAGCAGAAAGACGTGGCGGAGGACTCCGGGCCTTTGGAGACGTACTGCGAGATTCCCGACTGGACGGCACTCGACCATGTTGTGCAGCGACTCATAGGCCAAGCCGGCCGCCTTGATATTGTGGTCGTCCTCCCGAAGGAGGAGAGTGGCGGGAGAGAAGACGTAGAGGTCAGAGGGAGCAGCCCGGTCAAAGCACAAATCAGCCATCACTACACGACTGCGCTGCGCGTCATTCAAGCAACGCTGCCTCGTCTGCGGCAGCAAAAGGGCGGCCACTACTTCATATGCAGCCCCACACTCGGCGACAGCGCCGTGCCGGGTCTTGGACCCCTACACGCCGCGAGCGCCGCAGTCGAGGGCCTGGTTGAAGGCATGGTTCACGAAACCGGGTCTGGCATACGAGCCACATGTGTGTTCGGGTGGGCGTCGTGTGCTGCTCAAACGGCCGATATCATGTGCGAGCTTTCCCAGTGCCCATCCCCACCACTCAAGGTTGCTTTGGGAAAGCAGGCAGCCGAGGGCATGTACGATGGACTGCAGTCTCTGGTCGAGGAGATTGATGATTGGAGAGAGATTTGCCCGGGGTGACGACGCCAGCGAATCGATTAGGTTAAACCATCTTCCAAAGGAGCTACGATGTCGATCTGAAACGTCAGAAAACGATTCAAATACCCCACCCTATATCTACCAATTTAATTCTGTTTATAGAAGAATAGACATATCATTGGACTTGGAAAATTAAGCTTTGGAGCTTAGTCCACGTGGGGGTTTATGTCGAGTGGATAATCGACCCCAATCGCAAATGAAGAACTCGTGCGTTGCACTTGGAGGAGGCCAGGCTGCTGATTGGCCAGTTTGTTGCCCCTCCAACCGCGAAAGTAACTCTCGTTGTAGACTTGCGACTGCAACTGGCACTTTCCCGTTTTGCCCAGGTTAATAAAATCATCCATTCCCCCTTTCATCCTCACATGCGCTCCGTCGCATCGACCAGTCTGCCTGCCAGCGCCATTTACTTTCATTTCCAGAAATCACCACCACTGCACGCTCGCTGCCCTCACGCGTCGTGTCGCGCACGAACAGACGATCCCGGACTCCTGACCGGCACGCCCAAGTTTTGCATCGCAGCAACGACGAAATGGCCCGTCGCAGTACCGGCGGCGTGAAGCAGGCAACGCAAGCCAGAGTGCGCCCTGGCGATGTTCAACGTACGCCATCTCTCCTCGTGTCCCATGCCTTTCCCGGCCCTTGACAGATCCCGATACTGACGCGCCAAATCCCAGCCGGAGACCCAATCCCTCGAAAGGGCAAACGCCGATACAAGCCAGGCACCTTGGCGCTGAAGGAAATCAGAAAATACCAAAAGGACGGAGAACTGCTTTTGAAACGTCTCCCATTCTCTCGCCTTGTACGTTCCCGGCCTCGTTACGTTCCCCACGTGTCTATCTACACCTTGTGTTGTATACTTGTTCGTGCCGAACATTGACTGACGTAACCCTTTCAAACCCAGGTGAGAGAGATTGCACTCTCTGTGCAGCCAAGGGGTGAGGGCATGCGTTGGCAAAGCCAAGCCATCCAGGCGCTCCAAGAATCTGCCGAAGCGTTCATCGTGCACCTCTTTGAAGACACCAACCTACTGGCAATACACGCCAAGCGCGTCACCATAATGGCAAAGGACATACAACTGGCAAGGCGACTTCGCGGCACTTGGGGCGATACGATCTAGGTCTCGTCCGGGATTGTGCAGTGGGAGTTTTGGTGTTGGGCGACCTGTGCTCTCGTTTTTTTTTTTAGAGGGGGTGATGTCGAGATTAATACGTGTAGATGTTTTGCTGGGTTCCTCCTCTTCCTCTGTCTTGGCAAAATACTCACATAATCAATCCATGTGGACGGGACATGTTATGGAAATGTGGATGGATGATGACGTAGATATATATTGTGTATAACAATATCATGATATCACCTCACGTGTTATGTGCATATGCCATATATCTCCGAGGTTTCAGACAAGGTCAACCTCAACTACGAGCAGCAAGCCACTACGACAAGCAATGAGGTGCGCACATGCTCTACGGGCTCTTCGCCGCTCGGCTCTGCAAACTACCATTGGTCTGAGTTTGGTTCCGATCCTCCGGAGCCGCGGACGAGTAGGCTGCGTCCAATTCCAGCATCATGGCACGGCCTTGGGCTCCCCCGCTGGTCCTGTCAAGTCCAAGCAGTCGTCGGATCGCTACGGCAATATCATCAGCCATGTCTCCTTCGGTGGGATTGCAGGTGAGTTGGTTGGTTAGCTGGCCGCTTCCCCCCCCGGCTGGCTACATTATCACGTTGCTTGCTTGCGCCAACTACCATTACAACAGGACTCGCTGCCGGCTTGATTGTGGCGTGGTTTTCGCGAGTGCTGGTCGTCACCGCCTCTGTATTGACCATGTCGCTCTGGGTAAGCTTGGGAGCAGAGTGCTTCTCGCTTGCGAAATTCACAGACTGATGAGCTGGTGTTGTGTGCAGGTTGCGTCTCGCTACGGGTTCAAGCTGCCTGAAATTCTCTCACCAAGACAAAGACTTGGCGGATACGATATCATGGACCAAGTCCGCAGAAACCAGGCCACCAGCCTTGCCTTTTCCATCGCTTTTGTCCTTGCGGGGTTTGCTCACTTCTAGATGGATGAGGGAGGCAATGCATTGCTGCCCACCCATCTCTCCATTTGCGGCGCGCGTACCAGTACCAAATATGAATTTGAATACAAATAAAGAGATTGACTGCTGCTCCATCAATACGGACGCGTTTCGCGTGTGAGCCAGGCAAGCGTCAATCCGTCGTCCTCAAACCGGCTCCCCATGCACTCGTAAACCCTGGCATGATAGCTGTTGATCCATCTCTTATCTTCGTCGCTCAATAATGCCTCTTCGATGAGATTGCGACAAAACGGTACCATGGTGGCGTGTTCGAAGCCCAAGTATGGTTCGCCGCCGAAGCAGTTTGGCGTTTTCACATGCCGAACCATGACAACGTTTTCGATTCTGACCCCGAAGAAGCCGTCCTCGTAGTAACCTGGCTCGATGGAAACCACGTTGCCGGCCCGCAAAGCTACCTCGCCCAGCTCAGGACGTGTCCCTATGCCGATTGGGCCTTCGTGAACGTTGAGATAAGAGCCGACCCCGTGACCGGTAGAATGACGGTAGTCGAGGCCGTCCCGCTGTTGGTACGGGTGTTTGCTCATGTTAGCCCTCTCCCCCCCTCCCCATGATTAGGGTGCAGACAAAGACAGGCAGGCATCTGAAGTGTGCGCTCACTCTGAGATATTGTCGGGCCAGGCAGTCAAGCGCCAGGCCAGTGGTGCCACTGGGAAACACGGCCATGTCCAGCGCAATGTGGCCCTTGAGCACCAGTGTATACGCTCGCTTCTCCTCCGCCAGCGGCTTCCCGAAATGAAGCGTTCGAGTTGTATCGGTCGTGCCATCCAAGTACTGAGCGCCCGCGTCACACAGGTAGATGGCATCGGGATCGATGACAGAGCAAGCGCCGCGCTGAGCTTGGTAGTGTATCACGGCAGCACTGCACTCGGCACGTCAGCCGCGGGAATCCCCAGAAACGACTCTCCCTCCGAGTGGCAACATGGGCCACAGGGGGGCTGCTCCCGGACTCACTTGGCCCCTGTCGACGAGATGGTGGGGAAGGACAGGCCGACAAAGTAGGGCTGCTTTTTGCGAAGAGCTTCCAGCTTGTCCGCTGCCTCGACTTCGTCGAGTATCGCCTTCTTGGCGACGAGCTGGTCTTCCAACCATGCAAAGTACTCAATCAAGGCAGCGCCGTCTCGTACATGGCATTCGCGCATCCCCGACAACTCAACCGCATTCTTCACCGCCTTGAGGTCACCGATGGGGCTGCGCACATCCTCCACCGCCCCGTTCCCGCCCAGAGCCAGCTTCAGAGCCCACGACGCCGTGTTGGAGAGCAGGAAGCGCTTCCGAGGAGTCCCAGAGTCCTCCGCATCTATCTCTGGGCCGAGGGATGCTCGCAATGCGCGAGTATCTTGGAATATCGAGTCATAGGGACGAACGCGCACATTACTGCTCGCAAGATAGTCCCGACACTCGGTCGTGAGCTTGATGTCGTCGATAAAAAGCGTTGCAGAGTCCAACGTCACAATGGCATAGGCGAAGAAGACCGGGTTGTATGGGATGTCGGCACCGCGAAGATTGAATAGCCAGGCTATATCGTCGAGGGCTGAGACGACCATCGCAGGCGAGTTTTTTTTCGCCAGCACCTTTCGCACCAAGGCGAGCTTATTATCGACATCGTCTCCGGATAAATGTCGGCCATGAAGCGCGACGGGAAGACTCGAGCGAGCCGGCCGAGCAGCGCCCCAGACGATGTCTACCAGATTCGTGTCCAGAGGTTTCAGCTGCGCGCCCCCCCACCTCTTGATCTTTTCAGCAAGGCCGACGGCAGTCGGCCCGGAGATCAAGGCAGGGTCGACAGCTACGGTCCTGCCTCCTGATGACTGCTCGGCTGTCCAGTCCTGCCAGGAGGGGACACCTGTAATGCCTTGTCTCAGCAGTATCCAGTTCTCGTCAAGTTGTTTTGTTGCCTGATTGAAATATCGGCCGTCGGTCGAGAGGGCAGCCTTGTCCATTGCGACAATGGCCCATCCCGCAGATCCATTAAAGCCTGAAAGGTATGCTCGTCTGGTATCACATGGCGCAATATATTCCGAGGAGTGGCTATCCTCGGATGGTATCACTGGCGTGGTCTCGTGTCAAATCCGTCCTTTGCATTGCCATCATCGAGGACTTGGCTTACCGTACACATCAACCTGCTCCTCCTTCATCAACGCTCTAAGCGCAGAAAGCCGAGCTGCGGAGTCAAATTTCGCCATGGTGGCTGTTGGGGTACGTGAAAAGGCTGGAAATGTTGACAGCAACCTCGCCCTCAAGGATACGGTTGGTTTGGGCTTGGATGGAAGCCAGAATGGTGGCTGTGGCGGGGTCGAGAGTCGGCTAAATATCACTCTCGCCTCTTTGCAGCCACGAAGCATGGCCTTGGGCAGCAGCTTTTGGCAGGCGTTGGTCAAGTGGACGTCAGAATGGCCTCAGTCCCTGATCACATGATGATTGGGGTGAGATCCACATGACGTAGATATCAACCCCAGCATCATATTTATTATTGGAAATGAGTTCAAATATTAAAAAATCACCGTAGAGTTGAATATATCAGCAGACTTATTATGCTACATAGCCATAATAAATAAGATAACCCCTGAAAGGCCCTCAACTTAATCCGCTCCTTACCGAGTGAGTCATGTCGGCCATTGGAGAAGCCCTAATTAGTATAAAAGGAGGCCAGTTCACATATGATTTTTTCGCATTCTTCGTATATTACCTGAATTTCTGCAAGGTACATGCTTATTGCGCTATGCTATTGGTGTGTCCAAATATTCAGAGTCAAGGCTTCTTCCATCTTTACAAGCTCGTCGGAATTATTACATTTGCACAACCGCGAACGTTGCGCCAACCACCAGGATTCATCCGCACAATGGCTGACCAGGTTGATCAGGATGTCCACCAGGACCTGGCATCGAAAGGAAACGATGGTGCTGGCGGCAGCAGTCAAGCCAAGAGACGCGCGAGGACAATGGGCGGCGCTTCTCCGCGGCCCAGAGAGGTCCAGATATCACAGGCGCTTTCGAGACTACTTCGGCATCAGGCCCTAAACTACGACATCCCGCTCGACACCGAAGGGTATGCGTCCCTGAGCAAGGTGGTGAGTTGGCCTTGCCCTCTCTCGTAATGACAAATGCATGTCTGACTGACTGGCGGCCCATGGCTTAGATGGCGTGGCAAGATCTCAGAGCAAAGCAGGTGACGTGGTCAGACATCCAAACAGCCGTCCACAACAACTCGAAACAACGCTTCGGCTTGAAGCCTGTCGGGGAGGATACGGATCCAAACAGCCAGGATCCCGCCGACTGGCTCATCCGAGCGAACCAGGGACATAGCATCAAGCTCGAGTCCAAGAGCCTTCTCGAGCCACTGCAGCTTGATGGGCCTGTGCCCATCCCAAGTACCGTCGTGCACGGTACTTTTTGTGCATTCTGGCCCAGCATAGTAGCTTCTGGTGGTCTCAAGCCCATGGGCCGCAATCATGTTCATTTTGCTACGGGTTTGTCCGAAGATATCAACTCCGACGTCATAAGCGGGATGAGGAAAGACGCCCAGCTTTTGATCTATGTCGACGTGGCAGCCAGCCTCAAGGACGAAGGCATAGAGTGGTGGCTCAGCGACAACGGCGTGGTGCTCACCGAAGGAAACGCAGACGGCCTGGTCCCTATCAAGTACTTTACCGAGGTTGTGGGCAGGAAACCCATCATCGGCACCTTGTGGAAGAACGGCGAGTGGGTTGCTGACCTGCCTGCCGGCATTAAATGGAACACACCTCGAAATAAGCAGCGCCAGGGCAACAAGGGGAAGAGACATGAGTGAGAGCTCCATATATCTATGCATGCGGACGGATTATCGCTGGTAACCCAGATAGTAGTGCTTTGCGCCTTGATACTGGCCAGGCCCATTCTCTATTCAAAGAATCCGCCATCATCACTATCCTCGTCATGGGCTATGCTGTTTTCTATTCTGTCTTGATGCTCGCGTTCCGCCTCTTTCTTCTTGCTCTTGTTTTCGGGAATATGCGATCCTCGATAAGATTTGATCTTTGTTTGTATCGGACCGGGGCCTACATTTTCGTGCCTGTCCCGCAACCGCTCCAAGGCGGCTTGCCCTTGTGCCATGGCATCTTCGATCTCGGACCACGTCTGATGTCGCTGAAGATGCAAAGCTTCCTTGGCCGTGGTAGATGTTCCGACTGGTTCGCTGCGATCTGAGCCGGCGCGAGCAGCCTTGGGTTTGGAGGCTGGGTAGAGGCTCACGTATGGCTCGAGATGAGGGAAGTAGGTTGTGTAGGCGACATCGACCTGGGCGATATGGACATCCTTTTGTAGTCGCGCCACATCTTCTGGACTTGAAGCAGACGCAAGTTCTTGGCGTAACTGCCGGAGCAGACGTGTGGCTTTTCGGCGCTCTGGAGGAGAACGACCAAACTTTGGTTAGAAAATAAAATAAAATAATAAAAATAAATCTAAAACTAAAACAAGAATTGCTGCCATCTGCCGCAACTCACCAAAGAACCGGACCATATGATATTTGGATATCATCTTGGACCTCTGCTTCTTCGCATCGGAATCACCGATGGTGGACCGGAGCGAGGCCAGCTCGCGCTCAAGATCGTTCCTGACATTTGCGGGTAATGGTTTGGGGTGCTGAAGACGACGCTCGATGGTTCTGGCGCGTTTTCTCGCCCTTCCAGTCGTGCTCTCTCGTCCGTCGATTTCCTTGCTGCGATGGATTTGCTTTTCCATATATCTGGGCTGCCTCCGTGTCTGGCTCGACAAACCTTTCTCCGAGCTTGCAGACGCAGTCCGTTCCATTTGAGCATATGTGCGTTTTGTCCCCATGGCTCCAGAGTAACGTGAAGCTTCCTTTGCCTGTGCTCGTCAGGGTTGATGGGAAAATGTGACGAGAGTGAAAGCAAGTCCAGATCAAGAATTGGTTGCTGCAACTCTATGTTGGTAGGTGGTATAGTATCACGTGCACTCGTCTGATCTTAACCTCGGGTGGTAAGAGATAGATACGTGACCAACGTCTTGGTCTTTACGTAGTCTAGGATGCTGCTATAATCGCATCCGAGCCACCTCTGTTCGTCCCTCGCGCGTTGTGGAAATGGACCGGCCGGAGCCTGGGCTGGTAAAATGGTCGCCCAACGCTGCCCACGACAGCTTCATCCACATCAACCTTCGGCATCGGGTTGTGCAGCTCTATGAACCCATGGGACATGCCCGTCGTGGGATGTTTGAGTATGCCAAACGATCGCGCTATGACGACTTCCCCATCCTGACCACATACGACTGGTCCCCGACCATCCCCGGCCTGCTCGCCGTCGGTACGCCCACCGGCATCGTTGACCTTTTGCGCATTGATGATGACTCAAAGGCTTACGTCGAGCTGGGAATCAAGATGAGCCGTACCTGTCATGCAGTGGCGTTCAGCACCGAGAATCTCCTCGCCGTGGGGCTGGAGCGCGTGAGAATGGACCAGAGCCTCTACATCTGGGACGTCAACCGTCTGTCCTCCAATGATGCTTCTGCCAAGGGGTTTCCCGCTGCTGCTGCCGACCTGGCCGACCCTACCTCCAGATTGGAGCCCAGCGTTTCGGTGTCCAGTATCAAATTCTTCGAGGACAACCCGCAGACATTGGTCGTTGGCATCAAGGCCCAGGGACTCCGCATACACGACCTGAGAGGTAGGCTGCCGCTCCTCTCCAAGATTGCAACGATGGCGCTGGAGCCCACAAGACGCCATCGTTATCCTGTCCCATGCCTGACCTCACCCCGTGCCTTGTAGACCCGTCGTCCGTTGTCACGTTTCAGAGCAAATGCAACAACAATATCGCGATAGACTATGCCGACCAGAATTATTTTGCCTCGTCGGCACTGGATAACCCCGGAATCATCATCTGGGATCGGCGCGCCACGTCCCGCCCCGTGGCCTCGACCTTTTACAAGCAGGCTGTTGACAACGATGTGTCGATGCCGTGGGGAGCCGCCCTTTGGCTCCAGGAGCTGCTCGAGATGGACGACAACCCTTCTCAGGCTGACGCCAAACACTCATTTGTCCGCTCCCTGCGGTATTGCCGGGACCAGCGTGGCCTCCTGGCTGTCCTGGGCCGGACAGGCCAGCTCAAAGTCCTCAATACTGTCAAGGAGACGGTGCCGTCCGATCTTGAGCTTGCACGCAGTCCAGAGCTGCTCCAAGTGTACCGGTCCCACGAGATGGACGTATCGTTTGCCAGCCCGGACAAGAAAAGCGACCGTATTGTGTCGTTCGACTGGGTCAATGTTGGGTCGTCGGCGTTACGCCCACGGTTGCTCGTCTTGCGAGCCGACGGCAATTTCGAGATACTCGAGGCGCCATCCGTGACGTCCAGACAGCTGTTCGACCTCGTGCCCTGGCGAGCGCCTCACCGAGGATTGGAAGGTATGCCGGCTTTGCTTTGCTCCCTTGAAGGTGAGAGGTGTCTGCAACTCACATGCTGATATCGAGCTTGTTTCTGAAGAAGGAGCACCGTACCATAGCATCATGCAATTTGAGCCAGCCGAGGCTCGCGAGATACTCGGGCCCATGTTCACGGAAGAAGCATTACTCGAGGCACCCTTGTTCGGTCAAGCCTCCAAAGACCTCGACACCATCGCAGAGACGTCGTTTGACCCGAACGTGCCAACCTCGGAACTTACCCAACGGCTTGAGCGCCTTGGACCTCCTTTGCCTCCATCGTTTGCGCAGGCTTCGACGACAGCCGAGAAACTTCGTGCGTTAAGAGCATATGCCAGAGGGGAGGCGGCTACAGAACAGCAGCAGCAACAACAACAACAACAACAACAACAACAAC